>VZSC01006780.1:66239-128518 GCA_013398225.1 Steatornis caripensis
GGGGGGGGGGGGCAGGCGCTGGTGAAGAGACCTTTTCAGGTCAGATTCAAGCAATATGTTTCCGTTGCTCAAGTAGGGAAAAGAGACTGAGAAGTTCGGATGAACTAGCACGAGAATTGAAGCATCCTGCCTATGCTGATCTACCTCGCCCAGGACTGAAGTGGTCACTCATAAGGGGTGAGAGGATACCGGTGAAGCTGTTTTCAACAGAGCAGAATGGCAACAGAAGGTGAAGCCCAGGACTGAGAGCTACTAGGTGTGGCTGAAAAAAAACCAGGGATCATGAAGGAAAGACAGAGACTGAGAACAGCAAGGGAAGGGTGTGAGAGAGAGTAGGTTGCTTGTGATAGTGCTCATGTGAGGAAGTTTCAGAACTGAGACTGGCTGAAAGAGTATGACCCACAGTATGGTGGAGAGATGGTCAGACTGGAACTGTGAGGTGACTGAAGTGAAGCCTTTGTGGAGGGACACGGAGCGTCAGGGAGGACTCTGGTAGTGGATTGAGCAAGAAAGTGGAGACTGAAGGATCAGACTAGATTTAGAAGACATAGATGAGAAGGAAGAGATAAGAATTGGGACTGGCACTGGATGAGGTTGCAGAGGATCATGCAGAAGATTGACATGCATATGCTATTTCGAAATGGATTGTGATTTCAGTTCAGTCTTGAAGTTTGAACTTGACCATTGGGTCTAGTTAAGTGTTACTCTCTCGTCTTTGGTATTTTTGGCCCATGTTGGCTTCCATCTCTATCTAACCATTGTCCAGCAATTCTGGCCTCTTTACCTAGCCAGTCCCCAACTAATGCTGTCCCTTGCGCACAGATCTGCCTTCTTTTCAGCTCAAGTATCTGTTGCTCCAAGATGGCCTCATCTCACATCTACCCCACGACTTTCCTTAAAGGTTCTCAACCTTAACTCTGCTGCCCCTGAGATTGTTCCCGGCGTTTCCGAGAGCTGCCTGGTACTGCAACTTCTCCATCCATGAAGAAAGAGACTGCTTTCAAGTCAAGGGGGCTAAGTTTAGCCTGATTCTCATAGCAACACTATTAATTCTCAAACAAATACCAAACAATTGTGTTTAGAGGTGGAGGGGTGTTCAGAAAGGCAATTTGGGAGTATTCCTACTGAATAAATGTGCATTTCTTTTGTTGTGACTTGAGCAGTCAAGGTTTTCCTGCCAAGCTGCTTTTCAGGTAGTAGCTAAGGTATCAACTACTTCTGTATGCTTTCATGTTTTTGAAAAGGTTTTGTGCTTAAGGGTGGTGCTCTATTCTTGCGTGTGGTGCCAGGCAGGGGTTCGGCACCTGTGTTGCTCTTTATTTCCCTCTCGGGGGAGGTTGTAATTAACAAGGCTGAGTTCACCACACTGTGCTCTGCAGTGAAGTTGATGGTATGAATCAAATCAGTTCTGTTCTGGTAAATAGGAGGAAATCCAGGTGCACTGGGGGACTCTGGGTGGAAGAAATGACAGAAGGCTGAAGGGAGTTTTGCTTTCTGCATTAAAATACTAAGTACTCAGTTTCAAGTTGTTGAATATTCCAGGCTTGCTGCATGTAACCTGTATTCCCTACTGCCAGAACTTAACAAAGTTAAATTCTAACCTCTGTGTAATAGAGTATACAGGTCTCTGTGGACCTGGGAAAGAAGTCAAGACTCCTGCAGATGTCAGGAGTCATCTGAGATGGCTGATAACCTCACTAAAGAACTGGAACACAGGGAAAAGTGCTGTCCCACATGTAGCCTGGAGGAGAATTTTCTTCTGTAACACAAACAGATTGAGAACTTTAAAACAAGTTCCAAAGGAGGGAGAATATTTTCTGTTATCTCACGTTTTGCTTGTTTTGTTTGCAGATAATGAAGAATAGAGAGGCTACTAACAGCTGGAACCCCAGCAATCATTATTCTCTTTGCTGAATGATTGGGAGATAGGTTATGTTTTGATTCCTCTGTATATATTATACCAGGCCCACGCCTTGCAGACATTTATGTACGTGCTTATCTTGGTTATCATATATACTGATCCCAGTCTTTGACACGCAGAAGAAGAAAGTGATTGGAGGTCCGTTATAACTGTGCACCTTTCACAGGTTTAGACTGAGCAGTCAAGGTATGCTTCTCTCTAACATTTAGAAAATTCAAACAGTGGGTATGGCATTTGCTTCTGCAAACTGTGTACGTCAGTAATGTTCTCAGATTGCTGCAGTGAAAGGTACTTTTAAAGGAAACTTGGGTCAGTCAATATACTTCCTATATTGCTCAGTGTACTATTGCCACTATTCACATCAGTGATCCACATTAACCAGCTTTCTTATTTTGAAGAAAAAGCTTTCTTGTTTTTTTCCTTTTTTCCTTTTTTTTTGTTTTTTCTCCTTTTTTTCTTCTGTGTTGTTAGAAGCAAGGAAACGCCTCGTCAGGGACTAGTGGAGTCCAAGGTGATTGCTTTCTGGGAAGGAATGGTGCTTTCACATTCAATTTTCAATTTCACATTCAATTGCTTCTGTGCAGACATTACCATCTGATACTTCCAATAGCTTTTCTGAACCAAAGAGGAGCAGAATCCAAATGACCTTTAGCAGGAAAAGGTTGTTTTGTTTTTCTTTGTTTTTTTCTTAGTGGGTGAATATTATATCATTCTTAGATTTTAGGGGAGGTCAACATCATAGCTGAAGTAATTGAATGGTTGTCCTGACCTTTTACCTCTTTACTTTAAGGCCTGTTGGAAACCCAGTCTTTGCATGAAGCAGATGAAGATGTGGTCACTGATGTTGATTTCACCAGTATGATTTCTGAAGAAGAAAAAGAAGAGTTAAAGATTGAGCTAGCCAAGGTAATGCATTTGAATTTCTATGAGTGTTACTGTTTCTACTTCCTTAAACTGGAAGATACTAATTTTAGGATGAAGTACACATCATAAAGGTATGCTCTTCCTTTTTAGTAAAATTATTCCAGGCTACAATGATGTGAAGCAATTAATTTCTGTAGATTTTTTTTAAGATTAAATATTCTACTTGATGATTGTAGAGAGGAAGTTAAATATACCTTACCATTTTAGTCAAGACATTTGTCTTTATTTATAAACCTTCCTTTATAAGGGGTGAAAGGTGTTGTTCTTATTAGATCTATGGTATTGTTGTTACAGTGGTTATAACACCTGATGGAAATGCTTCTTTTGTGTGGTGCTCAGAGGAAAAGCTGCAGCTGATAGTTACAGAAGAGAGTGATGGTGATGAGCACAGTATTTTCACCACAATTTTGTTTCCTTTGGCACTAATTTGTAGAGGTTTATATTTTTGGTTTGCATTTGTTGTTTGCTTAATTCAAGAACTTCAGGAGATGTCATGACACCATGAAGAGGCTTAAAATGATACTTAAATAACAAGGAGGAAAAAAGGTGTGAACACCGTGGTCTTTTTATTACAAAGATTAAGAAGATTGTCCAGATTTGGTCTACAATGGGAGTATGGATTCAGTTTTAATTACTGCTGCTGAATACCACAGAAACAGAGGTGGAATTCCGAAATTGAAAATGAGAGAATGGGAAAAAGTGAGGGTTTACTTGTTTTGAATATGAGACAAGTAACAGAAATCACAGCTGTATGAAGGGGGGCAGTTGTCTTTGTCGTAACTGAAATAATGCACTTTTAAGGCAGTAGGTTGGAAACTTCACATAGCAAGAATAAAACCCATTTGAATAGTAGGAAACCCAAAATTTGAGACTGTGAGCATATACCCTCGAAGTGTAAATGTGTTAGGGAAAAAGCTTTCCTTCATAATTGTTACATGGTGCTCTGTGAAGCATTTGATGCTATTACACACAGAATGGACTCATCCAGAGGACAGCTGTTTTGCAGAGATTGATCCCTGTCTTTCACACAACAGAAGTGTTTGAATTAATATTAACTACTCTAAGAAGTCACGTTCTTAATGACTCTCAAGTAATTTACCTTCAGTGCTGATTTAGGATTTTCTAGTGAAACAAAGCCCAACAGATTGTTGTTTTGCTTTAATGTTTTATCAAGCCTTGTGTTTCTGAGTTGCTAGTTAATTTTTACTTCTTTGCTGATCCTGTCACATCTGTAAATAATAAGAAGGAAGCTGAAACTTGATATGTTCAGTTCATCACACAGCGATGAGATAGGAGTTGGGATGTTGATTATTGGCTTTTTGTCAGGACCAGAGGCCATGGGCACAAACTGAAACACAAGAAACACTGAAACACACTGAAACCCTCTGAACATCAGGAAACACATTTTTACTATGAGTGTGACTGAGCACTGGTGCAGGTTGCCCAGAGAGGTTGTGGAGTCTCCATCCTTGGAGATACTCAGAAGCCATCAGGGCACAATCATGGGCAGCTGGCTCTACGTGGCCCTGCCTCAGCAGGGGAGTTGGACCAGATAACCTCCAGAAGTTCCTTTCAATCTCAGCCATTCTGTGATTCTCTTATCTTTTCTGGTGAAAGGGACTTAAGAGGCAGATGGAAACAAGGAAGGAAAAAAAGAACTTCCTGCAACCATCTGAGAATGATAGGCCTCTCTCAAGAGAATTAATCTCAAGACTTTCTGGGCACCATTCCTGCTTGCTGATTCCTGTGGGAGCAGAGTTCTCAGTGGCTCATGGTAAAAATGCTTTGATTCATGTACCAACACACAAGTGAGAGATTGCCTTTCAAATATGATGATCTTGGCTGACCTAGAAATTATTTTCTGAATTGCTCGCAGCAGTTTACTGGCATACAGTTTGTACTTAAAAACAAAACAAAACTGGTAATTATGCTAAGAAAGGTTTGGAAAACATGAATTTGGAGTGTACAAAGTCTAAACTTAAATTAGGCTTGTGATTCTTAGAAAAGACTGTAAAAAGCATGTAAGACCTTGACTCCTTCAGAAAGAAACCTCTGTGGGAATTGGCTAATGTTTCCTTTTGAAAAGCTGTTAGTCTTTACTTTCAAGCGCCCTCTGCTTCACTGGTGGTAATTCTGTTTTCTTCCGTGTCCTTATGTGTTAGTTGTTTGAGCCTGTAGGAACAAGCACTTTTCTTCGTATTGTTCTGAAAGGTACAAATCTTCCTTAATGCTGCAGTCACTTAATAGCTGATACAATGGGGAGCTGTTGTGAGCACCTGCTGTGCACGTATTTAAACAGAAGAAATGTGTTCTATCTCTGTGTTGTGTATCTGTTGTATATATTCTCGGTGTTCTTCCTCTTCCTCCTTCCCTCCCCGACATTAGGAGGGGAACTAGAACTACTGTTTTTCTGTCAGGCTGCTTGTATACTCTCTTCCTATTCCCCTGCTAGTAGTCTTTTTGTACTGGAAGCTTTCAGAGCATGGACTAACTCTGTTCTTGTATTTGTAGTCTGGCTTACACAGCAAGGCTCTGACTCTAATCGAGCTTTGGAACATCTACAATGAAAATAAAATGAGTAACTCTTACAGAAACTTCTACCAGTCATTTGAACTGACAGAGGCCAGTCTGACAGTTCAGAATGATAGCAGAATATTGTAGCCCGAAAACTCTACATAAGGCCAGAAGCTTGTCAGCAGAACAGGTTCCTCCCCCACTCCCCTCCTTCCTCCCTCGGTGTGAGGAGCACGGTACAATGACTCCTGAGTCATGACGGGGGCTGAGCTTTTGAGCTATCATCTCACTCACTGCTGTCAATTGTCCTTCACTGCTTGCTATCTTCCCTCTCCCGTACCTTCACAAAAGCAGCTGTCTGGTTTGATCTACAAGCTTTCTAGCTGATGCACAGGTTCCGAGTTCAGCTATGTGTATTACTGCATGTTTGTTCCCAGTTTAAGGGAAGATGTGAGTACCTTTTTTCTGCGAACTTATGGCTAATTTTATTTATGAGTGCCCCTGATGTCTCTGGTTGCTGTTCACCCAAGGATAAACTTATAAATCAACAGATACTCAGGAGGTATAAAATCTGAGCTATGTGATTTGGAGCAGAGCTGAAGTGCCTCTTATTTTTTGTGCGATGTTATTGTGCTCACAGTTACGACTACTTTCTTTAAAAGGCTACAGTAGTAAGGTGCTCACATTTCCGAACAAATACTTCATTCATTTTAGTGCACACATCGTAATACTCAGCAATTTTGAAAAGGGGTAACGATTCAATAACAATCACTAGTTTACTAAATACAATAGCTAATCAAAATTTAAGGGTCCCATGGATTGGGTTCATTGAGAGACAGTTTTTCTGTATGTTTGCTTTAAGTGTCTTTGTGTCTTCTGAGAAAGAATTATGTGAAAGAAGGGTATAAAGAAAATTCAGTCTCATGAGGGTTTTTTGAAAGCAAACGAACTGAAGGAAAAGATGATTTTCTTCCTCACAAAATGAACTTCTTTCTGTTATCAAGCACCCTCCCATAGTTGCTCTTCCTACCAGTGATATAGCTGATTCTTCCTTATTACATGTTTTGTGTGTTACGTGCTTTCCAGCTCTTTTTACAGGATATAGCTATGCAGAGAGTTGATGTTCAGTTCCAGCACAGGTGGGCAGACGCATGCTGCAGTCTGGCTGCCATGGTGGTACCTGTGGTGGTGAAGAGTGTGAGCCTACCCTGAGGATCCAGGGTATTTCCGAGCCACGGTTCCATGATGTGAGAGGTTTTGTGGCACTGCCCTTTCAAACTTCCTACCCCTACTGTTTTCACCTGCATGCGTCCTGGCTGGTTTTGGCAGAATGACTAGGAGGTGCTGTGCTGTAAGCTGGCATGATGCAGCTGTGCAGGGGTGAATTTTGGTGGTGCAACGGAAGATGGGTGGTGCACCAACCGAAGCTCACAGGGGCCAGTGGGAGTTCCTTGGGACAGCCTCCTTGGGACACTGCCTCCAAGACTTCCCAGTCAGGGGAGTGTGGCCTCGGTTTCTGTGCTGGTTTTGCTGTAGTTGCCTGCTCCTTCTAAAGTTTTTGTCAGCATATTATCACACTGCTGGTGTGATATCACACTGGTTGTGTAACTCACTTTTTATTTTTTAAACAGTACCTGACAAAGCCCGTCCCTCAAGCAGTTCTTGCTCCTAAACAGCCATGCCTGACTTCCTTTCAGTAGTGAGGTATGCCTGTGGTACGTAGCACAGGACATGACCTCAAGTGGTGTTCTGCGCGTGCTGCTTTAGTTGATCACTACCTTCTGCTCTTGTCCATCTCCTGCCTCCCATGCTGTACCCACACAGGTACTTGCGCACCTCTCTGCACTGGATCTAGGAACTGATCTGGTTTAAAAACAGCCCTTGTTTTTACTGTGGTGTCTTTTACCTGGCTCAGCTGGCCCTGGTGATGAGGGCTGTGCAAACAGCCAGGCCAGGGCACTACACATTTGGGTGGTGTAGTGGTAGGGAAAAAGGATGCTTAATCTAACTTAGAAGTACACGTTTAACTATGCTGGCTTTTGTGTTCTGTTGGGGCCTCTTAATATTTTAATCACTTACTGCCTTGATCCTTAAAACAAGCATAATAAATACTCAGTTTACTATTCAGCTTACCATTCAACAGTATTATTCGAACCAATAGCTGAATCTTTCCACCTCCACATTTTACATAGTACTATGTGTATCTCAGAATATAGGTAATACCAACTGACATAGGTTTTAATTAATAGTAGTTTATCCAAAGTGCTCCATTTTACTAAATAAGTACTTTCTGTTTTGTTTTTTATGAGTTGTTTTGTGACTGTCTACTGGAAAAAATGGGGAAGATTACATGTTGGAGAATTACTGGAGTAGTTTTTTGCAGGCATGCCGCCATCTTAAAAGGATGTTTATCTCCCTAAAACATACAGTTTTCCCTAAAATAGTCCAAAAGGCAAAACAAGAGAAAATACTCTTTTCTGTTTGTGTGCTGGACTTCACTGTCCTTCTTCCATATTATTAGTCAGTCCCGGACTTCAGAGAGATTTGTCTATAATTGTGGATTTTTTCCTGGGTTCTCACCTCTGTGTAATTTACATGCTACTCATGTCAGCTAATCATAGTGTCTTAGGTGGTCGGCTCATCTCCTTGCTTTTGCACGTCCCCCAAAACAATAGAAGAAAGAAAAGACAGCTGTTAACTCTGATTCGTAAGCCCACAAAAAGACAGAAGGGAACTTTGCCCCTATATGATGCATCTCTATTTTTTTGACTGTTTCACTTAGAAGGGAAATGTGATGACTAGAAGCTTGTATTTCTGCTGCCTTAAGCTGTAGTTTCATAATGGAGTCTGCATTTATAACGGTAGACTTTTAAAAAATGCCTGAGCAGGTGATACCTGACTTCCATGGGAGTTAGGTATGTAACCTGCTTAAATGCTTTTCAAGATCTCATTATAAGTCCCTAATACTTTCTGCCTACTTCAGTCTTCAATCACTGATACCTGAGCAATTGAGGAAGGCTTTGTATCTTCCATTATTTTAAAATGATGGAACTTGAAGAGGATTTTGTCGAATCAAAACCAGACTCTGATCTCTAAAGAAAAATAATGTACTATTTTTAATACAGTCAAAAATATTGTTCATATTTACACCATTGAGCACATGGTTAATGCTTGCTTAGGGCTTTACAGCTTTAGGTGTCTATTCGATGGAACAGATGGAAAGTAATTTTAATAGAAGCCCTTGAATGTTTACATATCCAGGAACCTAATGATCAGCCTAGTGCTAGCCCATATGGAAAACATTAATGTTTAAGTACATGTAAGCATAATGGTATTGGTTTAAGTTAAGTTCTTTAGCAGTGTTACTCAGGCAGACTTGTGCGCTAAGGGGTTTGCTGTGGGTGGGGAACAGCTGAAGGGAGCTCTGAACTGCCGCCTGAGGAATGCTGACATTTGTCATTTCCTCTTTCTGTAGGCATTTAACCAGTTATCCTCTCAGAAAAGAAATTCATGCTGCCTCTTAACAGCATTTCATTTGCAGGTTAGGGAGCATAAGGGAGCATAAAGGATAAGGCAAGGAATAAAGCAATTTTGGATTGTTACGTATTCTACCGGTGAAGTGTTGGCATCACAGGCATTGGTGAATACTGGTACCTGCTTTATGATTTTGCTTTGTGTTCACAGTCTTGCTGCTTAATTCCTGAGCTGCTTCAATAATTTAGATAGCAGATAGTGACAAAAGAGAAACTGATACCTGGGGGATTCAAGGGTGAGGCTTTTCCAAGAACAATGAGCTTGCAGCCAGTTTTGCAGGGAAGTAGAATGCACGAGTGTGTAAAATAAAATTAATGCTGGTATTGACATCCTAAATATAGCCCTGGAGGTCAGCAACTGATTCAGCTGGTGCTTGCCTCGTTCCTTGCAGCCCATGGAGTTAAATCACAGGCAGACTGTGGTTCCAGGAAACTTAACATATGGTAATCAGATACATTACCATATGTTATCCTGTTAACATATGGAGGAAGGAACACAGTTGGTAAGGGAACTTCTAAACCTGAAGTGAAAGGCAGCTGCTCTGGTGTCACTTGCCCTCGGTGGCTTCAGTACCTCCGAGTGCTGCTTGTGTAATTGGCTTGGGAGGCTTCCAGATGAAGGATGCAAACGCGAGCTCGCAGGAGTGCTGCCCAAGGGGAGGTCCTGAGCCGGTCGCAAGCTGATTCAGCAGTCCCTCCTCTCAGTCAAGCGTTCTGGTCCTTGCCTTGCTAAAACACTGGCTTGCCTTAAATGTTTCAAATAATGTCTGCTGCAGGGAGAAGTATATCCCTCTGTTTGGGCTGAATCATGTCTTTCCAGCTCAAATTTGCACAGTTGAGTTAGTGACTAGGAGCTCTGAAAAGACTAGTCTGCTGTGTCTTCTGAATGATTCTATGCTTTGGGTAGGACCTCTTTCACTCATGTTAACACTCCATCTGCTATGTATTTTTATTTTACTGTTTTGAAATGTGTAGGGCCTAAAAAATACAGATAAACTCATGTGACAAGGATGTAACTTCTTGTGATGCTCTCAAGTCATGTGTTACTATGTGATTTTTTTTTTTAACCTGCTTCTAAAAATTTCCACCTATTGTTTTCGTGAGTGGAAGACTAAAAAGCTGCAAATATGAAGTTAAAACCCTGTGCATTCAAAGAGAGCTATCTGCATGAATTGTCCAGTGTTCTCTTGTTCTGCCCATTCCCATTTTATGAGCGAATGGAAAGCTGACATTTGAGACTCCTAATGCCCTAAGGCAGCTCTTGGTCAAGTTGTTCAATAGTCACTTCCTTACTGGCGAATTCTCCCTCTTATCAGATGCACGTGTACGATGGTGCACATAGGTGACACAGTTTAAAAAACTCATTTAATGTGGTGTCAGCTCTGTGGTGGACATGTCTTTGTGATCTCCACAAGTACTTGAATCTTCCTGTCTCTTCAGTCACATACAAAAAAATGCAAGTTTATGTGAGAGTTATTTAATCTCGTGACGTAGTATCTGTTTATCGTTCTGTGGGATCAGGCTAACACCTTCCTCCTTTCTCCTCCTTCTTTGTGTCTCTCAGCTAGAGGATGAAATTTCAACTTTGCGGCAAGTGCTAGCAGCCAAAGAAAGGCACCTGGTTGAAATTAAACAAAAGCTCGGCATAAGTCTGATGAATGAACTGAAGCAGAACTTTAGCAAAAGCTGGCATGATATGCAGACAACTTCGGCGTAAGTACAGACCTTGCACAAATTCATTCTTATATGCTGTGTAGCACGTTGGGGTTATTGTATTTATGAGCCCTGGTGTGAAATTTAGCAACTGAAATACCTGCTGAGTGGAGTAGATGGCAGGGACAAACATACCAAACTTGTCACATTAAGGAGACTTGAAAAAACCCTTCCACTGCAGCAACATGCTTTGCTACTCTGTCGCACCTCACTCTTGCAAAAGCACAGCCACTAAAACTGTCATGGCACTGAGAAAGTTACCTTTTTGTCCTGTAACACATTTCCTACAGAGTCCTTACTGAGGAGAGAAACGACGTTTAATCTCAATGTATTATTATTATTTTCCAATAGAGACAATATTTAAAAAGTAACAAATTACCAAAACATCAGCAACTGTTTTAAAAAATAATACTGTCATCTGAATGATAAAGAATACTGGCAGTATCAGATGATGTGTGGCTCTTTAATTCCTCTCTTGGTTGTCCAAAAGAAACAACATCTTTGAGGTTATCGTAAGTCCTATGTCTGTCGAGTTTTTTGTCATTTTTCAGCAGTGTGTTCTTAGGCAAGTCCCTGGCACCTCTCACAGTCTTGGTTTACCACTGTGCAGAATGGGTAACTAGTTCACAAGACTTCAGTGAAACTTGTCTTGTGTAGCGTGTAAGCAGCTTTGAGTTTCCAGGGTGAAAGGTAATGCATAAATGTAAAGAACTGTTACTCCACTGCTGTTGTCGAAATGGTTTTAACTTGATTTTTAAAAATTTTTTTCTTTTTTTTTTCCAATCCGGACCAATTATACTGTGGAAGTCTGTAGTTTTATCAGTTGCTACCTTCCAGGAGGGTCCTTTTAAAAATGTACCAGTTCTTGGGTGTAGAAGCAGAGGAAGGAGGTTATTTGGGCTGCAGCTTGCTGCCAAGAACTACTGGTGCAAGCCTTTTGTTTCACATAAGGAAGGAGTTAAAAATACACATATGGGCATAGTGGTAAGAGCTGTCCTGAACCTGCCACAGAAATATGTTCAAACCCAGGATGGGCAGTATTACTTGTAAACTTCAAACACTTTTTGTTCAGTATGTCTGATGGAGCATCACTGAGAGAGAGAGTGAATAAAACTGTGAATTCCAAAGCGCTGGGAAGGCCATGATAATTACTGAGGGGCTGGTCTCAGCTTCATACTGATCTTTATGCTTACATATACGAACATACTATATTCTTCTAAAAATTTTTGGGCTGAATTAATAGCAACATTGGTAGAAAGAACCACCCACCTTTCATCAAGTGCTGTCTGAAAAGTTATTTGATTTTTATTTATTTTTTTCCCAACTGACAACTGAATTTGACACTTGTCGAGAAGCAAGAGTGAGCTGCTCCACAGCAGAGCTAAGCTGGGAGACGACGGCAAGGCAGGCAGGGCAGTGGCATTACCCACGAAGGAGCAGTCCTGCAGTATCTGAACAAAGAGAGCAGAGCAGGTCCAGTGACAGTAAACAGGATCAAGCCAAGAGTTCAGATCTCCAGGTGAGTCTGTAGTGATGAGCCAGGTCCGAGGTCAAGCCAGGAAGTCAAATCAGTGGGTCAAGATCAATGAGGTGCCTGGCCAGAAAAAGGCACCAGTAATGTATCTCAGGGAAGGACCAAGGGCTTAAATGCAGTCTAAGCTTTAGTGTATCTCCCAGGTGAAGGGGGAGGAGCCTAACAAGGCTTCTCCTATGTCTCTCTCAGGCAGCACTGTCACCACAGTCTTACCCAAGGTTACACAGTTGTGCAGTGTCAGAGCTGGTGCTGAGCCCAGGTGGCCAAACACACGGGAGCACAGCGGGCAGAGTTTGCAGTGCCTCTTGGTGCACTTGAGGCCCCGACAGAGACTTGGAAAAAATAAATAAAAAAGTACATTTTTACATTAAAACAATAATTCTTTCTGTTTTAATGAGAAGTCAAATACAGTATAAACCCCTTAATAGGAAATGTAGTCTGTATGTCTCCTGTTTCTAACTTTTGGACAGTTTCTCAGCTAAGTCCTATTTCTCATGAATGTTATTAACAGGGGCACCCATGTTCACTCAGTGGAGATGTCTGCCGTGTGCTAGGAGAGGATAGCCTAGAGATGCTGAGCTTTAGAAGAGAGGAGGGGCACAAGACACCTGAACTAGAGTTACTGGGAGACACTAGCAAAATTTTGAAACAAAAAATTTCATTTTACTTGAAATTTGACAGCAAATTCCAAGAAAGCTTTTAATTTTCCCGTCACAATGTTGACATTTTCCACAAGTATAGAAAGACTTTGGAAACTTATCAGTATGGTGGATGCTAATTTTTATTTAAGATGAATTTCAAAAACAACAAGCCATTAGGTGATGAGTGTCCACAAGTAGTTATGTGGAACTGAGCAGCAGGAGTTCATTTGTGCCCTTGAGAACCCTGATGTCCATGGTCCAACTGCTTTATAATTCAGGCTGACACTCATACCAGTACGCTGATGCCAGTACAAATCATAGTAATCCGGCATTCTTCAGAATGGATCTGTTAAGTAATAGAGGTGATTCATTGTTGCTGCACCGAAATAGCATTACTCACCAAGATTCTCTGATTTAGTAAGGATGAAAAGCCTGTTTCAAAAAAAAAAAGTTCAAAATATTTACATGCCTGTACTTTAGGCTTCTAAATCTGCAATTAGTAATTCTAAATTCTAAAAAGGCTTGTTTTTAAGGAGGCAAATCTTGCTTTCACTCAGTCTTACTGGGTTTTGTAGCTGCTGTGCATTTCTGGAAATTAAAACAATTTTTTTTTTTAATTGGGAACTTTTCAAAGCCACAGAGAGCAATTAAACACCAAATTCTTGTCTTCTTATTGTTAGTAATCTTGTTAAGCTCTCCATGTAGGGATGCATTCTTAGGGTTAAAGTGGACTTAGAGGCAGAGGGGTGGACTTCTCTCAGAAACAGTTCTGTAAAGTGTGTCTGAACAACTAGTTAAGACTCATGACCTAACTCACAGGATGGATGCCACCTGGAATAACTAAATGTAAACTTGAGATTCTGATTATTTTTAAGCATTTGCATTTTAAATGGTTGGCTACGGGTAGCTTAGGAGTTAGCCTGACCATGCTTGGCATGTACATGTCAGACATTGTCATTAAAGGATTGTTATGATTAAAAAGAACAAAGAAAAAAAGAAAAAAAAGTCATAGTTTTCATGCTGAGGAAAGCGAGAGCTGGAGGTCAGTGGGCTGATGCCCTCTATAGATTGAAGATTGTCAGGCTTAACATACAGTTCTGTACAAAGTCTGTTTCCATGTCATTAATTCATGTTTTAAGGTACACAAAAGCATTTCCAACTACCTCTAGTAAGCCATTACATTTGCAAGAGTAATGTGCAACTTTTTTTCTGTCAGATCAGCTCTCTTTTTTTATCAGCTTTGTTTTTCTGTAAAGAAAACCTGTAATGTTGTTTGCATTTTTCATCCTTGTATGAAATCCACCTGGAAGTCATTCACTTATGATGACCAAAATCATAACGTATTTTTCAAGTTCCTTGTTCATTTCCTCTGCCATTTTCAGTGCACTGATTTTTAGTATAATCTGTTAAAGAAAGCAGGAGGCTCTACTGTAGAGGATATCAGTAACTAGAGAGCAAATGATTGCCTCAACTTTAATTTGCTCTCATGGTGGTAAGGCATTCAACTGGAATGACTTCCCCCACGCACCTTTTTAAAGATCAGGTTTCCAGTGAATAGAGGTGGGTGGATATTCAGTTAGCTTCTAACAATGCACGTTTTTTAATTTATATTTTAAACATAGATAATTCATTCTTATTTAGATGCTAGAAGCAGAGTAATGTTGGCAGGTTTCAAAGTTATTTATTTTAGCTTAAAGAATCATTAAAAACATCTTTACAGGGATATTTACAAAGACCATAATTAAGCTTTTCTAATTAACATTTTGCTACAAAGGAAAGGTTTTATGTAACCTGAATGCGGTATGTTTGCTTAGTTAAAGCTGTTTGATTGGTGTTGCTTCAATAAAGTTTCCACAGCTCTTTCTAGCCTTCCGTACTTCAGATTGTCACTGCATAGTGCATTAAGGTAAGAAGATAGCTTCTATAAAGATTGACCTAGTTTTATACAGAATCACAGAATAGTAGAGGTTGGCAGTGATGTCAGGAGACTGTCTAGTCCAACTCCCCCTCTCTGAGCAGGGTCATCTAAAGCAGGGTGCTCAGGGCTGTGTCCAGTCAGGTTTTGAATATCTTCAGGGATGGAGACTCGACAGACTCTGTGGGCAACCTGTTCCAGTGTTCAATTACCCTTACTCTGAAAAACCTTTTTCTTTTGTTTAAATATTTCTTGCATTCAGTTTGTGCACATTGCCTCTTGCACATTCACTAGATACCACTGAGAAGAGTCTGCCTTCTCAGCCTTTCCTCATATGAGAGATGCTTCAATCCCTTAAACGTCTTTATGGCCCTTTGATGGACTTGCTCCAGTATGTCCGTGTCTGCCTTGTACTGAGGAGCACAGAACAAGACCCAGCACTCCAGGTGTTGCCTTAACCAGGGCTGAGTACAGGGGAAGGGTCACCTGCCTTGAACTGTAATCACTCTTCCTAGGGCAGCCCAGGGTGCTGTTAGCCACCTTTGCTGGGAGGGCACATTGCTGGCTTGTGTTCATCTTGTTGTCTACCAGGACCCCAGGTCTTTTTCTGCAAGGCTGCTTTCCAGCTGGTTGGTCCACAGCTTTTCTGGTGCATGGGATTGCTAATCCCAAGCTGCAGGACTCTGCATTTCCCTTTGTTGAACTTCATGAGACTCCTGTTGCCCTATTTTTTTCAGACAGTCAGGTCCCAAGTAATAGTATTCTTCAATGCAGTTACAGAATTGCATTGTATTATATATGGAGGAGGTTACAAGGGTTAATTTATCCTCCTTACCAATCCTTCACATGAAGCACCAAGAACATAGATCCACAAGATACCTTGAGCTTTGCTAAGCATATATGTTGTAACCATGCTCAGCTTCGTCAGCTTTTAAATTGATGCTCTTCTCTATGTCTCTGGGAAAAAACAGTAGGGCATTATAGTGTTGTCCTCTCAGGAGGTATTTCAGTACTACTAAGTTTCTAAGGAGCAGTTGTATCTGTAAAATTACCCACCAGTAACCTCACTCCAGCCTAATAGTTCCCAGAAGCTCCCTTGTCATTCTTTCTTGAAATGTTAGCAACTCTTAGAAGGCATAAGCTGCCTCTGTTTTAAATGGATAACCTTTTGGCCTATGGGTGAAATAGTAATATCACGACAGAGATAGCTTCTTGGGAGATGAAAATGGTTGGTTTTGCTACTAACCTGAGAAAAACCCCAGTACTCCAGACTTTCAGACCACTGTAAGCAGCAGTTCTGCCATGGCCAATAAATTATTAGAATAGCAAAAAAAGAAAACCCATTCTCTCCTCGAGAGCTGTGGTAGTGAAATAATGAAGTGAAATGTCTCAAAACCTATTCTAACCAGGGGATTAGGAAGCCTTTGATGTGATGGAAGGTGGACCCATGCAAGACTGCCATCTAGGATAGGAATCTCACAAAGCTGTGTTTTCAAAGTGACTTTTCATCTTTTGCTCACAGACAAAAATTGTCACTTGTTGTAGAAACAGAAAATCTCATGAATTAGTGGCCAGAATCAAGAGAACTGTAAATGCTAGCTCCGAACAGCATGTCTCCTAGACAGTGCCTGGGGCTTTCTCAGGTGGTGACCGTCCTTTGAAGCTTTTTTAGGAAGGTTTCAGTATTGCTCTGCTCTTACATGTGATGCTTACACGAGATGTGGGACAAGAACATTCAACATGGACTTGGCCTTTCCCTCCAGAGAAAGAATAAAGATCTCTTTGTTGAGTACCAGTTGAAAACTATGTGAGCAAGCTTAGTTCTCTGTTAGGGAACCTGAGGACAATTGTTTGGGTTTCCACAAATAGTGGGAACTTAACTTTTTGTAGTTCAAATTTCTGCCAGGTTATGAGAAAATAGAAAGTAATAGTTGTGCTGCGTTTTAGACTTACAATCTACTGTACTTGCAGTCTTCTATTACTGTAATTTTAAATCTATAGTAATGTGTTCCAGAGGTTCAAAATCTTCTCAGGAAGCCAGATACAGTTTGTGGACAACCGCAGTCCTACTGCGACTTTTAGAAATTCAGTATACCTTGTTCCCACACACATACTTGTTATGAGTGGTAGTAAAAGGAATATGGGTGGTTTTGTTCGTTGCAATGTGTAATCATCTTTTGATGTTTTCTTTTGTAAATTTGCAAGTAAATGTAGCAGTTTTGTAAGTGAAGGAAAAGGCATGTTGACTTTAGAAAGCACATTACCTGCCTGTGAGCCTGTGCTATATGGAAGTAAAGGCAGCCTCTCACTCCTGCTGACTCTGTGTGCTTTGGGTCAGACCAGGCAGTGTTCATGCCTTCTTCAAAGGCACGTTTTTTTGCACGTGTATCTCTGGCTTTGAACTTGGAAGGGTCATGTAATGGAAAATAAGGTTGGAGAAAGGATTCGAGAAGTTAATAGTCTGTTCTCATTGTCCCTTTCCTAAAAGATGTATGTCCGCTCATTTACACCAGAAGCTTCAGCTGATGCAAATTCCCCAGCAACACCAGATGATCTGTTCCTGGTCAGTGAATATAGCATTAGTTTCTCAGGGAAAAATTCACTGCAATTATGATTGTGCACCAGAAAATATATACACATATATTATAGATATCTGTAGGTATGTCTAACTGTAAGGAGGGGAGGCGAGGCCTGAGTGTAAATTGCTATCTCTGAGATGACCGGGATTAAAAATATCTGGAAAAGGGGACAGGGGAAAGTAAGAGGAAGGGAAGGAAAAGAAAAAAAGAGAAATGAAGCAAAGTAAAGAGAAAGAAGGAAAAGGAAAGGAAGTAGAGGGAGAAAAGGAAAGAAGAAACATGGGGGAGAGGAAGGAACGGGAGGAAGGGGAAGACAGGAGAGGACAGGAAAGGGGAGAAAGGAAAAGGGAGGCTGGGTTATGTTTAATCTGTGTAATTTTGTTGATCTAGTGTACAGTACAGAGCCCGCAGACAGTGTTATTGGCATAGTTTAAGGTGTGATGAACTGTGAAGTTTCAGCTTGGAATGTTTTAAACTCATCTGTGCTTAAGCCAACATATTGTGGCTTTTCTGCCTGGAGATTACCACAACTGCTGGTTTTTCTCCCCTGTTCTATGCTACACCGCACAAATAGTGCCTTTCACACAATTGTATCCCCATTTTTTCCCAAGGTTTTGAATATTACGATGCAGAACAGCACAGAGTATGTGTCACCTTTGTCTGGCACCTTTCCTGACCCACGCCTCTCTCCAGCCTACTGAACAGTCATCCTCCATGTCCTGCGCGCAGGTTTCTGGCTGCAGGCAGGTCCCCTGTGACCTCCAGAGGTTCAGCTCCCTCATCTCTGCCCTTTCTCTCTCTGTGGGAGAGGAACTACCTGGGGCATACTTCCTTTGACTGATTTAGGCATATGTACCCATCGAAGTGCCGGCACGGTTTCAAGTAATTCTTAACGTACCTGGCAAAAGGAAGAATGTCTAAAAAAGTACAGCTGTTGTTTGGTTTTGAAGTTGGAATGAATTTCAGGTGAGCAGTAAAAAAAAAGACCCTACAACATTTTAGAGTTCATTTGTGGGTAAAATGGCAATATGAATGCTCTTAGAGAATGTTTTGTGTACATATTATCTGCCATTCATATATGCATTGATTTAATTTGAGCATTAGCATAATTTAGTCAACACTGAGTCATGTTTTTCACAGAAAATTGACAGAAAAATAGTTTTCTAGCTGAGAGTTTCTCAGAGATCAAGATGCTTTACATTGATTCCAGAAATACCATTCTTAAGCTGACTAACGGTTAGAAAAAGTAAAAAGAAGCAAGCTCCATAGGGCATGGCTTGTGCTACCAGGCTCTGCTCTACTGTATGGTTTTGTTGTTAATTGTTTGCATTTTGTTGAGTCTTATGTAAGCTTTATTACAGAGTAGTATTTCTCAAATGGATTAATTTGAGCAAGCATTGATGGAGAGGCACAATGCTGAATGAAGACGTACTTATTAGTAGATGGGTTAATTTTATAGAAGCTGAATTCAAATTCTTTATAATTTACTGTGGTAGGTCGAATGTGCAGCTTGCCATGCAAAATACGACTATTATATTTGTAGGCTACTTATGTCAGCAGCCCATGTATTGCACCGTGAAGGAAGGTTAGATTTAACTCTGCCATCTGAAGGGCAGTTCTGTATTGAGTTAAGATGAGATCAAATAGCACGCAGTGCGATTACCCTGTCTTATCCTGCAGATGATATTGGCCATTTAAGCGTCTAGTTGTCTGACATCTCTGTATGTCTGCTGCCTGGCTATACCCTATATGAAGCACTATTTCCTTCACATGTTGTGTTTTATGAAACAGAATCTTCTTTCATTTGCTTTCCCTGGCTGTAAAAATCAGCTAGTGAGACCTGGTTGTCATACAACAGCACAGCCTAAATGCAGTATATGAAACAGGTGAAAATGCAGTCAAAATATGTTGCACATCTACTTTGCCTAATTAGTATGTTACAATACTGGAGATATGAGTTATCATTAAAGCTTCTTCTCAATCTGTTGTGCATACTATCAGAATATAACTGCAATATCAGCATATTTTATGATAACCTCTAATAATCAGTTTTAGAAAGAATTGCTTTTGTTAAAGAAATACTTTATTTTAAAAAAAAATTATATCTGAAGATGATGGATGAAAATCTTAGGTGAATGTCATGAAAAAGTGGTGTTCAAAATGACACCTGTGAGTTTTATTTACAAGTTTACAATTGTGACAGCAATTCACATACCATGTTTGCTTAATCCTTCTTGTCTATGAAATACATTATAAATATTTACTATGTGAAAAGTGCTAAGTGAAAAGCATGGAATATGATCCTTGTTAGCCACTACCAGAAATTTTTCTGTGCTATGGAGTACGTTTAGATGCCACAAAATCAGAGAAGTCATTCCTTCTCTAACTGCATAAATCAAGTAGCCTGTTTCTGCTTTGGCTAATGCTGCTGGGCATCTGGCATAGTGCATAACTCAGGGAGGTTGCAGTGGCTTAGTATAAGAAAGGTAAAGCCTAATGATGTGTATGTGTAAAAAGGAATGCTGAGAGTTGGATGGAAAGTGGTATTTCTTGAATGTCTGTGTCCTAAATTCTCTGAGTCTGTTTCTTCTGGAGCATTTCTGCCTTAAGGTTCAGGGTTGCTGACCTTATTTCAGCTGCTGGCTGACTGCCTGTTGACATGCTGTCACCTGTCCTGATGAGCTGGGTGGTCAGTACTCGTGTAACGATTGCCAGCAATGGCTGCTCAAAGCACGAGAGTGTACAGGTATTGTGGGTGACTTAACATGTTGGAACTGTTGGTGGTGGTAGCAGGACTTAAGCCATACATACAGCACTTTTTCCAAGGAATAAATGTTAGTAGGTCTTAACTGGAATAGCTGACTTACTTCATTTCATAGAATCATAGGATCATAGAATGGTAGGGGTTGGAAGGGACCTCTAGAGATCATCTAGTCCAACCCCCCTGCTAAAGCAGGTTAGCCTAGAGTAGGTTGCACAGGAATGCATCCAGGCGAGTTTTGAATATCTCCAGAGAAGGAGACTCCACAACCTCCCTGGGCTGCCTGTGCCAGTGCTCTGTCACCCTCACAGTAAAGAAGTTCCTCCTCATGTTCAGGTGGAACTGCCTGTGTTCCAGTTTGTGCCCATTGCCCCTTGTCCTGTCGCTGGGCACCACTGAGAAGAGTCTGAGAAACCTTTAAGAGTTGAAATAATGTAAGCTGTTCCATTTCTTAAAACAAAACTGCAAACTGATGCGTGTTACATGAGCATAAGAAAACTGCCGGCTCAGATTATTGATGTTACATACAACTGAGAAGATTCCCAGAAGTTAGAAAGAATATGTTGAAGAGATCATTGTTACCAGAGAGTTTGGCAAGGTATCAAATGAATGCTGTAAATATGGCATAACTATAATGATAAAAGTATCTCAGCCATGGTACTGTGCTGTATATCAATACAGACCATAGCTAACTATAGTAAGGCAATGTACTCTGTGGAAAGATAATTTATTTAAGAAGAAGGCATAGTGATATGCATTATGCTGGAGAGGCAGGGATGGAGGGCAATGATTTTTAAGCTATTAGAGAGCTCTACAAAGATGCAAATTACTGTTCCTTGTCTCTGCTGACAAGTATTGCATGTTGCACTGCATTTTTACTTTTGCTGGTTTTTTGTTCCTTAAAGCTCTTCTGCAGCATTGCGGGGGGGTGTGTGTGTGTGTGTCATGTCAAAGGTCATTTTTGCTGAAATTGATGCTGAAAAAAGACCAGTTGTGTAACAGTCTGCTGGATTTACCTTGTTATGTAACGTCAAAAGCATTTGGAACATAAATGCAGTCTCCATGTCTTCCTTACTTGTGGAAATACTGGGGAGGATGTTCAGTTTGAGGGATTTACAGAGAAAACACAGTATTAGTTGGAATGCCAAAATCAGTGTCGTTTCAGCCAATTCCCAGAAGGTGTGTTCTGACCAATGTAATGTTCAGAAATACGTAGGAGACTGATCTTTATCCATTAAAGTTGAGTCTGTCTGCTGTATGGGTATTTGGGACTATTCTCTGAACAGTTTTACAAAGTGTGAAGAACCTGCAGCAGAAAGGTAAGACATGGAGACGTTTTTTTCAAAAAACTAAATATGCTCGTGGGTAAAATGAGCTCCAAAGGTGTCTTTTTCAAAAAATTAGATCAGAAGGATATCTGCAAAGAATTCTACTATGTACAGTCAACCTGTACATAAGTGGGTTCTGCCACCAAGGACCTTTTAGACCTGGAAGTCAAGTCTTGGACTTCATTTTCTTGTCAGCAAAATTCCACTTGTGCTGAATGGTTTAGGAAACTTCTCTGTTAGGAAAATGTTTAAAGACTTGTATGCAATAATGTAGGCTTTTTCAGAAATGCCTATATATATATTTTCTTTTTTTTTTCCTTAGGCAGCACTTACCATAAAGCTACATGCTCATAGTTTGACTGAAACATCGTAAATGTCAATTTTAGGGGCTCACACCACTCTAGTTTATAGGAGAGTACGTCCACTGACAGCCAGAGAATGATAGAGCTATTAAACTGGCTAAGATAGAGAATGAGGCCTCAGTGAAATAAGAGCATTGCAATCTTGTTATGTCCAGGAACAGACAGCAGAGCTGAGGAGAAAGGAGACTCAGAGAAAACAATCTTTTTGGTCATCTTCATGTTCTGTCAGAAGAAACAGAACAGGCATAACCAGTGCCCCTCCCTTTCTAATTAGAATTTGTGCTCTTCCTGTCACTGTTGCAATGTTGCAATGTTTTAGCCCTTGTCGTTCAGCATTGTTCATGTGATTGATTGGTTCATCTTATCTAACTCTAGTTTTTCAAAGATGTGGTACCCTGGTCTAAGTTGCTCCCTGCAGATTGCCTTTCTAGTCAGTGAGAACGGAGACAAGCACCTTCATAGAAGAAGCCATTTCACTTGCCAGTTTTAGAATTTGTTAGGTCAGTAGTCTGTAAGGTATTTTGTGGCTTAGGAAGATACAATCAAAATATTTTTGTTGGGGAAAATTATTTGTTGATAGAATATTGTCTGAAAGAATAGAGCATTACTTGGCATCTGCCTTCTAACCTGTCATTTGTAAAACACTGTCCTCAACAGAGGACTTTCAGCAATAGGTACTGCTAAGGCTAAAAGGACCTGACATAAAATGTGATGTGCTGTATTGCAAATGAGAAAATCTTCTCTTTTTTCCCCTCCTGCTTCCACAAAGTTACACTGTTTTCATATACCTAAAAGTAAGAGGAAAATACTCTGTTCCAGGAATTAGGCAGTGAGACTTTTTTTTATTAATCTCCAGTGCATTTTGGTACACATTTGCATCTTAGAGAATTTGTTCAAAGGAGAGTTAGAACCAGTGGAACAGTATTTCTGAATTTTTTGCTATCAGTTCTTCAGTTGTTGTCTGCCAACGCTCACCGCAGGATACAAGACTGATTATAATGTGCTCTCCTTTTGTTACTAGGTCATTACTTCTGAGCTTGTCTGCATCACTGGGAGTATCAGATAATTTACTTGGAAGGAAGCCTCTGATGTGCTCAAAGTTAGTTTACTCAGCAAAAAAGCATATGTGCAGAAAAGCTTNTGCTGTCAGTTCTTCAGTTGTTGTCTGCCAACGCACACCACAGGATACAAGACTGATTATAATGTGCTCTCCTTTTGTTACTAGGTCATTACTTCTGAGCTTGTCTGCATCACTGGGAGTATCAGATAATTTACTCGGAAGGAAGCCTCTGATGTGCTCAAAGTTAGTTTACTCAGCAAAAAAGCATATGTGCAGAAAAGCTTATTGATGACTCTGAGAATGCAATTTAACTGTTCTGAAGAGTCAGTGAGGGTCAGAGCATGTATTTGGGATCAGTAAATTAAGATGATTCTGTGTTTGAATGTGTATGCTATACGTGAAACGAGTGACTTCTAAAAGGATTAAGTGCTATTTAGAATATGCATTCACTGTCTAGATTTTTTCATCTTGCTTTCTCTGTCTCTCCCAAAACATTCTTCCTTTAAATAATTTTTTTAAAAATACAGTTGTAGCTCATGGAAACAGATTTGATCAATTTTAGCTCATTGGAAATATCAATAAATCATGTTGAAGTGCATGTTTTAAGTGTACCTAACATGGGTAGGCATGGAAGAACAGAGCTGTTTATGTCTGTATTCTTTTCTGTGCTTTAGACAGTAGTTTTGCTGCAAAGTCAGTGTCTGCTGCGAGAATGCTTATTTGATACAAGTGTACAGGAATTGTATGAAACGGGTATTTAAAAAATTGCTGCGTTCTACTTTTAAACACCTTGCACTGACCCCCTCAGGGGATGTTATCTGCAAGGGGGAGAGACACAGTGACGAATTGCTCTGGAGAGTATTTTGTTCACATTAGGATTAAACTGCACTTAGGAAGCTGGGCATCTGTGTAATTTGTTGTGCTACACTTATTACGTTTCTTAACCTTTCAGTGGATGGGACTTTAAGTGGAAATAAGGGAAAAGAGAATTAATTGCAGGGGATTCTAGCCTCTCTTTTTTAATACATAACACTATTTCTGTTCTCTTTTTTGTTTCTAGTTACAAGAAAACACATGAGACCCTGAGCCATGCAGGACAAAAAGCAACTGCAGCTATCAGCAATGTAGGAACTGCTANTTGCAGGGGATTCTAGCCTCTCTTTTTTAATACATAACACTATTTCTGTTCTCTTTTTTGTTTCTAGTTACAAGAAAACACATGAGACCCTGAGCCATGCAGGACAAAAAGCAACTGCAGCTATCAGCAATGTAGGAACTGCTATCAGCAAGAAGTTCGGAGATATGAGGTATAGGGATCTGCTGCTCTTATTTTGAGGACAAAAAGTCTAAGTTGTCTGTTAGCTTTTCTTTTCCTTCTACATTAGTGTTTTAGAGGTTCAAGTAGTTTGTAGTCAGAGTATTTTACAACATTCATGGTTTCAGCCAAAAAGGAAGGGTAATGATGAATGAAGATACAGTTCTTATTGAGTCCTGATTTTTTTCTTTTTTAAAAGTGCAGTTTGAAATCCTTGTGGGATAACTTTGCAAGCTCAAGGAACTGTACAAGTAAAATGGAACAAAAAACCACTCAATTTTATTCATACATGGATCCTGGAGACCAACATCATCTGAAGAAAACAAACCTACCTTGGAGCTGCTTGTGGAAAGAGAAATCAAAAAAACCATTTCAAACTATTTCTTATCAGCTTTTTCAAGATGTGCAAATGCAAAGTTCTGTTCTGCAGTTGNCCCGTAACAAAGACAAGCTCAGTGAACGGGTCGTTTCGCTGCTTTCATCCTTCGGATCCTACAGCAGTGACCAAAGGGTTGGTGTGCAAATACCTTGAACGCTGGCTCTTGATCACAGAGGGAAGGATGACTTTAACAATTCAGTACTTCTCAGGTCCTGTTGCTTGTGCTTTGCATAGGGTGTGAGATTACCTGCAAAGGCAGAAATGTCTTCACTGTAATAGAGCTTTTTTTCCTTTAATATTTCTCTTAATGAATGACTACTACCAAATTCCTTTGTCCTTCGTTTCAGTACCACCCCCTGCCCCCATGGTAATCATGCTTCTGACTAGCGCTTGGAAAGCAAATGACTGTTTATCCAATTTAGCCCTTTAGCCAAGGGCTCAAAGCAGAGGCTAGGTCCGTAAGCATTCTGATTAATCAAGAAGGTTGTTTCTAGTAGCTTTCTTCGATCAAAATTATTACCTTGAACATGGCCGGGAATTATTCAGGAAAATATGAACTACCAGCACTGCCATTTTTTGTGGACACTTACTGTTTTCAGTTAAGTTCTCAGTTAGGAGAGTTTTATTGACACTTGATGATGAAGCAGCAAGCGGTATAGCCAGTATCCCGTAGTTACATAAAGCATGGCATGACTTGGGCCTTCTGCATCTGCTGAACATCCTAAATCTGGAGTAATGGTCAGTATGCTTCCCTCAGCAACAAAGCTGGCCTAAGATCTTGACTTAACTGCACCTGCCCAAGTTCTGGGCGGGGGTCACACTGTAAACCTCATCACTTAAGTCTTCCCCTCTCCCACTCTAATGCCAGCCATGCTTGGGAGTAAGCTGTAAGGAGATATGCATTCCTTGTTTCATTGTTTGCTTGCTTTTTTGCTAATCCAGATAGGGTTTTTTCAGTGATCTAGTATATGGATTATCACCACTCCCTCCCACAATGCTGATTTAAACACACATCAGGCTGGCTTAATTCTCTTGTTTAGGCATTAAGGCTGATAATCACCAATAGCATCCAGATGCAAATCCCTGTTCTGCTTTCATTCAAAGCAGACACTTGAAACTGATTTACAAAATCCAGATGATCATCATAATTCCCAGTATGTTCAGCAGGCTGGTGTGTTTGGCCTTTACCCCTTTGCCTGTNGGTCAGAAGAACTGCCACTTAAGTATGACTTAGATGTCAGGCTTTATATGTTGATGTACTTTAAAAGTGCTGATCTTAAAGTTCCTCGGAATGAGAGCATAAACGAAGAAATTGTATGCCGTAAACCAGTACTTCAGTTTTCAACTTGGTGGTAGGATTACAGAACTTCTCAGGTGTTTTAGGGAGTTGATTTTTTGGTGATGAAGTAAATAGACATGGGTAACTACAATATATTGTTTGAGCTACAGAATTAGTCTCATTTATTAGAGATATTGGTAGGTACTCTCTTTTTTGGTCATTTTGTACTATATGAGGTAACCATATCCTAAGACCTGTGAGAATCCGTTTTACAGTATTTTAAATATATGGGAGGGTGTGGGGGTGTGTGCTGCAAATGAACGTACGTTCTCCTGCAGTTGCTTTTTCCTAGTACATTTTTTTAGTATTCAGTAATCTGAGAGCTGAAAACTTTCTAAAACAGAGGTTTGAGCTTTCATTTAAAAGCCTTTGAAGGGTTTTTCTTCATTAATTTCTTTTTTGAAAATTTATTTTAACTTGTATGAGCTTTTGACATTCCTAACACCTCATGTCTCCCCAGATGAACAGATAGTTATGTGGTAAAGAAGTGTGTGGTTTTATTTGTTCGTTCATCTGTTCCCTATTCTGAGTCTACCTGGTCTTTCCTTTGAGGCCTTCTGGCTCTTGTATTACGAGAAACAGTGAGTGTAGTCCTTCTGCTGTCCTTGATGTCACTCGTTATTTCCTGTGGTTTTACTGTATTTCCCTTCAGTTCCCCCTTTTCCAGGCTGAGGCTCCAGTTGCATGAGCTGCTTTTTGCAAGCCTTTTTCCTACCTTTGTTTATTCTTACTGCCTTCTCTGCATTCATAGTTGTATATTTTTGAGAAATACATGATGAGGTACGTGTGCTGTATGTGGCACAAACGTANTGGCTTAATTCTCTTGTTTAGGCATTAAGGCTGATAATCACCAATAGCATCCAGATGCAAATCCCTGTTCTGCTTTCATTCAAAGCAGACACTTGAAACTGATTTACAAAATCCAGATGATCATCATAATTCCCAGTATGTTCAGCAGGCTGGTGTGTTTGGCCTTTACCCCTTTGCCTGTGGTGATGGTGATTTTGAAAGGACTTGTAGCCACCCTGACTCTGAATATTGAAGCCTGCCTTCTTTGTGAAACAAAATTCTGCTTTTCAGGTTGCCTGCTATGTCAACTGAACAGAGCACTGCATGAAACACATGTATTTCTGTTCTGAAGATGCAGGAACTCAATTAATAACCTGAAAGATACTTCACCTTGTATTAGCTCTAAAAATACTTACTAAAATATCATATATCAGCAACAGGTCAGACAGACTCCCCCAAAAGTGCTACTTTGCTGTGTTAGAAGAAGATGAAAGAAATAAAGAGAAACGACAAAATTCCGTGTGTCCCAAAGAACAGACAAGCCACCCTGTGGGGACAAAGTGTTTTTCATGCAGCTGCTGTGCTTCTCTTTCATCCCCACCTCAGCTTTCCAGTGTCACAAACTCTCTAATTCATTTTGTGCATGAATAATCATTAGCATTTTACATCTTCTAATTTTTGTATTAATTATTAGTGCTTGTTTACAGTTTTAATGCATTACATTTAATATTATCATGTTAATAGAAATACCAGAAATGCATACTTTTGCTTTGGGATACAAACCAAGCACTAGTAATATATTTAAGATAATAGATTCTTCATGAATAGCTCTTGTGACTAGTGATACGCCATCAGGATCTTTTGTTGCCCCTCCACCCCCAACTCATTATCTCCTTTAACGATTCCTGACATGGGGAAGGAAGGCAAACGGGAAGAGGGGAGTCCCAGGTCAGGGGAAGGAAGGCAAAGGGGTAGAGGGGAGTCCCAGGGCAGTAGCATGGGCTCAGATCTCTCAGAAGCAGAGGTTACACTGACAGTTCAGCGTGGCTCTTGCCATGTAGAGCACAGATGTGATACAAAGTTGAGGGTATTTATCCCTTGCTCCTTTGCATACTGGTAAACGGAATCTTTTCGTACTATACTGCTGGAGTGCAGTACTGCATCTGTCTGTGTGGATCTAAGAGTTTCAGCCCTACTGATGGCGTTTTTAGAAATAAGTTGTGATACCAAGTGGGTGACTGTCTGATTTTTTTTGTTTGCATCAAGAAAAAAATTCAAAAAGGAAACTATGTACACTACTACTACATGCATACTACCACACACGTTACTACTCCACAAGTAAATGTATTTAAAGATTAAGCTGACAAAGGCATGCATGCAAATTAGGATGTCAGCAGTTATACTGCTTATACATCCTTCCTTCAGCTGTCTTGTGCATTTTCTTTAATTACATGATTGCACAGACCCCTTTCAAATTCAGTGCCTGGGATGAGCCAGCTCTAAAGATGAACAAAGGTAATATAATGCCTCACTCCTGCCAGGAGTCGGAAGGCACATGTGGAAAGAGATGGAAGACTGCAGGAAGGGAGAGCTTTGGGGGCATGGTTGATGCAGCTGAATGTGCCCCTTGGAGGTGACAAGGATCAGCACGGCAGGCACGTGAGGTCCCAGAGGGGTGGAAGAAGGCAAAGTTTATCCCTCTGGAAAGGGGCAAGGGAAGTTCTGGGAAATGCAAAGCAGATACTGGTGGAATGCATTAACCTATTATTTTCGAAGTGCCTAGAAGATAGCATGATGGCAAAAGCATAAAAGTGTTTGTCAAGAACAATGATCTTGAACTGACAGCACCTGTCGCAGAGGATGGAGTGGGGAGGCAGGAGATGTGATAGAGCTTGACTTTGATAAGGCTGTCAGTACTGGTTTTGCTCCTGTAAGCGAACTAGAGAAAGATGGTTAAGGTGTCACTGCTTTAGGCAGGAGAGGGCATATTTCAAAGAATAGATCTTAGTAGCTCACCATAATGCAGGATTTTGCTGGCATCCGGCCCGAGTCTGTTACTCTTCAGCATTTTCATTACAGATTTAGATGGTGGCATCATGTGTGCGCTTAAAATCCCCAGATGATTGCAGTGGGAGGGAATGCAAGCACTTCAGACAGCAGGATTAGAATTCAAAATTATTTTAAATGATAACATTAAACTCAGTGTAGGAAAGTATAAGGTGCTTTACTGGAAAAAAAAAAAAAAAAAAAAAACCCAAAAGTGGAAATGGGGAGCACTGACCAGCCAGCTTTGCAGATAAGGGCCTAGCAAGTGCTAGGCTAGTGGCTCACAAATGCAGCAGGAGTCAATGCTGTCATGCTATCATCGCTAATACAAACTACATTCCAGTGAGTGTTACAGGAGTGTTGTCTATAAGATTTGGGAAAGAATTGCTCTGCTTCAGCTCTGATAAGGACTCAGCTGGAGTATTCGGGCCAGTACAAGGGCATCGGCCTTCGAAAGGTGTGCAGATGAACTAGAAAGAATGAGGAGGGGAAAAAAAAATCTGCTTCAGAAAATAGAGCCAGTGAGAGTGTTTGAACGAGTTAGCTTTTAGGCTGCAAAAATGTGGCTTAATAAGAAAGAGAAGGAGGATGTAGTAGGTTAATGTGAGAAATCAGGAAAAGCATTCAGCTATAAAGCTGAACAGGGCACGGGTTATTTCTGAAGGCTGTGAAACTTCGCTCATGGGAGGTTTTTAGAAGCAGGTTAGGCCGATATCTGTTGGAGATGGCTCAGGTATAATTAATCTGCTTTAGTGCTGTGGGAGTTGATTTTTGCTGTGCCTTTATTGTTGTGCCTCTGTGGGGCTTTTGTTGTGATGATGGAGTTTTTGCACAGACTTTTGCTGTGCATTTCCAAGATTTCAATGATCTAAGGACGTTCTGGGCACTTAAGAATGTTGCTGAACTCAGTGGGAGATGAATTCCTTGAAACGTTGTAGCTGTTGTACTGAAAACTACCATTCTTAAGCCTCTGTGCCTCTGATATCCTCTGTAAAGGAAATACTAATATTGTTTTGCTTCAGAATGTAATTTCATAAGCATTTCTTTTGCTGATGGGTGAAGCAGTTGTTTTCTCTCATTTCTACTGACACTCGCCCCTTCATTTGTGCTGGTTTTGAGAGCTCTGCAGTAACACAGATTTCCGTATCATATGGCTGTGCAGTGTCTGTGTTAGCGTGGGGAAGGGGGTGGCTGTTGCTGGGAGTCACCAGGTTGTAAAAGGAGGCCACGTATGGCAACAGTATTACTTAAGCTGGTCTTAAGCAGAAATGTGAAGATAAATCCATGAATGTTTGAGAAGCACCAATGCACGTGCTGATGAGCCCTGTGAATAACCCTGAAGAAATCAATGCTTTTCTTCAGAGCAAAGTATGCATATTGTGCAGTAAATAATGCATCACACCACACATTGAAAAAAGGATATGAGAAGTAAGTATTGAAGAGATGTTCATTAAGTGTGCACCATCTCTCTGGCTCACTGCATGAGACAGGTGTTCCCTTGAAGCGGTCTGTAATTAAAGACTGCATCAGTAACAGAGATGAAGGAGAGGCTGTCTGCCTCATCATTTCTTGACTTTGGAACCTTAGTGACATCCTTTGAATATTGTATATCAGTGTGCCTCTCCCATTTCTGCTGCCTTAATTAAGTTTCTTGTGAGCTGGAAAACAGTGTCAAAGTGTTTCAAGTATTGTTTTCAACAAGGAAGAAGTATTTTAGAAAATGTCATTTTAGGAATTAAAAGCCCCTTCTGTTTTCCATACCCTTTTCAACCGAGAGATGATAAAGCAGTCCAGAGGGGAAAAAAGACATTTCCTGCTGATGTACACGTACAATTCCAGTTCGCCTGTACTTTCTCTGTAATGAGTTTAAGGTAGGATTTTGGGAGGGAAACCAGTTAGCATTGTTTAAGTCTGATCTAATGAAAAGAAAACAAAGTTTAGCAGACAATACTTCCGTTCTTCATTGCACACAGAATAGGTGATTGTGTTGTGAAGGAGTGTGTGAAAATTTTTGCTTTGAAAGAACCTCAACTGATGCAAGTTCCAGTGTGAATTCCAGCCTCAAGATTTGAATGCAAATGATTGATTGTATTTTTCTCCTGAGGCAGTTTGACATGCTACAGATATGTATGTATATTTTTGTTACATTTTCATAATACTTTCACTTTTCTTTCCTCATGCATCCACCACAGATCGCATTCAATTGGGTAAGACACATTACTCTCCTTGAATACTGCCTCTGGATTTGACAGGATTTGTTTTATGGGATGTAATGCAGTAACCTCTTTCCTTTCAGCATCGTTGTATATGATAAAGACGTATGTTACTTAAACTGTAATGCCTCACTTTTACAGCATGGTAAGTATAATGAGGAAAGGACTGGACTAAGTGTTTGCCTTGCTTTTGAGTAGATTAGTCTCAAAATCAAATAATGAACATATTCGAAAGATGGGAAAACCTATTCCCATTCTCTCAACCACCTTTCTCTGTCAGAGGTTGGAACATAAACAGCAAATGTTCAGCAAAGATTCTGTCAGCCTGCAGAGTTTTACAAAGATTGTGTAAATAATTTACTTATCTCCTTCTCAATAAAGCAGAAGTATACTTGTCATGAAGGGTACTTACATGGTGGCTCTTTAAGTCTTGAGTTCTGGGGAAATTTCCAATGGTAGGCCAAGTTCTTAACATGATTAAAAGCGTTGTTTATATTTAGAGCTTGAATTTATTGATGCTGTAAAGCACTTCAATATATGATGAATTATAAAAGAATTTTATGTGCTGTGGCTTTAAGTGGTCTGGCTTTACATCAGGTCACCCAGCAGAGGGGCTGAACAGCCTGCAGTCCCTCTGTCCTTGTAGCATCGCCAGTGCACAGGACAGCTCAAGAACAATTCTTCCATTCAGCAAAGTAATCCTAACATGGACTCTTACTTCACTGAGAAAACTTCAAAATGGGGCATAGACTGACCTTCCTGTCTCACTCTGACATGAAACCAAAATGTAATGTTTACTAACCTTTGTCAGGAAGGATCTCTGTTCTCTGCCTCTGCACTGATCACCGTCACAGACATGCGTTTCTTTAAAAAAGCTTTGTGTTTTAGGCCTCTAGTAAAATATGATGTTGTCACTGTTCCTGTAACTTGCATCCTTGCCTCTTTAAAGAAATTAAAAGCTGAACTCGGTGAAATGTGCACTTAGTATTCAGATTGTCTGTCACATGCCATCTCTCAGCTGTGCGAATTTAATTATTTGGCACAATGTAATCTTCTTACTTAGACCTCGTATTTGGAATGTTTTGCTATTAGAAGAGGAGCTGCCTATGCTGACATACTTCCAAATTCTTATTTTTGCCTATTTGTCATATGTTAGAAGACTAAAATGGCAAGCACGCTTGTTTAATTTAACTAAGATTGTTGAAGATTTGCTGCACTTGTGAAGTGTTTGAGCTAATCTTTTTTAAGTCTTAAAAAATGTGAAAAATTGAACATGAAACATTTGCATTGTCTTCTGTCAGTTCTTGCCTCTTAGCAGAGGCCTTAAAACATACACAACGGCAAACAGTTCCTATAAGATCTGTCCCACCTGCTTGCCAAATAGCTCCTTCCTCACCACTACCCTGATTTTTGTATCTTTAACCTGGAGGAAAAAAAAAGTAATCTTTTGTGTGTGTATGGACACCATGCTGCTCTGAATTTGCATGGTTTGGAACAAACACATGTGCTGTTTACATGAGAGCTTTCATTTTTTAATGCTATAACCATGCTTTGCTTGATTGCAGCCAAATGTTGGTGTGCCTTAAGGTAAAGCTCTCGCTGTTTTCAGTCAGACCTGCCCGCCTGCAGCTGTCAGTCAGCACTGAAAGTAGCCATGCATGAGTTTTTGAAACCATACATACTCTTGCAGTGCACGATTTACTTATAATATACAGATCTAAGTGCGCTTACAGACAGTTCTTACACTTCAAATGAAGATTCGTATTCAGAACAGGCTTGGTGCTTCCCAGCAGCAGGGAAGAGGTGATGCCATGATAGCAGAGTTGGCTTTGGTGGCTCAGGTGGGATAATGTGGCTAATGTAAGGCAAGAGGTTAGGGTGGGTGGCTGGCTGCAGGGTTAAAGGTGCACAAGACAATCTGGGGATCTTTGGGTGATGCAGAGGCTTCTTCCTCCACCTGCCAACCTTCTGATACTCTTGCTGCTGAGAAGTCTGAGGAGGGAGGTGTGGCAAGGAGAGCTGGGCAAGAGCTGTGGAAAACTGCTTTCTACCCCTGGTAATGTTGAGGTGTGAAGGAGGAGGTGAAACGTCCTAGTGAGATGGGGACAGCAACTGCTGCAGCTGGGAGAGCTGCCTCTCTGGTGGAAGAAACCTATTTTTAGGTAGCCTGTGTGGAGGAGCCTAAACAAATCTGGGGCTGGCACTGGCTGTTCAGACTGTATATGTGCAACAAACGCAGGCAGTTGCCTACCTACTTACTACCTTGAACCAGCTCTGTTTATGTGCACAAACCTGAGGCGTCCTGTACTCACCCAACAGAGAGCCTAGCGTCTGTCGCTGCGGAATGCGGAGGTAGCTCTCTGTTCCTGTCTCATGTCGCATGTCTCTAGATAGTGGGGGTCTGCATCATTTACATGGGTGTTGCCAGGACCTGTTTTGCATCAGTGTTTTGAGCCCTATTAAATTGCTCATCAGTTGACATGAGAATGTGGTGGTAAAATCTTCAGTGCTGAAAGTGAGTTGGAATTCACAGGTGTGTTTGACAAGCTGTTGCCATCTGGAGAGGAAGAGTAACAGCACTCTTGAAAATACATATTTTTTAAAAATTTAATTAAAATAAAAATTATGTGCTATGTTGCAAACTGGATTTTACAGCTTTTTTCCCTTGTCTTTTGCTTTCATCCCACAGTTACTCTATTCGCCATTCCATAAGCATGCCTGCGATGAGGTAATATGCTACCCATATTCTGTTTGCTATGATGATGTTCAACAGTGTACTGAGGGGGGATTTGTGTACTTTAATCCTGACCGTGCAGTTTTTAGTTAGATGAATAGTCCCACTTCAATCAATTAAGGTTATTCATGTAGATAAGGGCTGCAGGACAAGCCATCTGTGGATTTTTCCTTTTTAATTGTATTGACTGTTTAATCTCTTGTATAAGCATCTGAGCAAATGAAGCAGTTCTGAGATGTATTTGGGTAGTTGATTGTTATCAGGTTTGTATTACTGAATCTGAAATTCAGTTGTTTTGCTGTCTCTAGAACATCATCCAAAGCCCATTAACATCAGAGATGCTTTCCACTCCAGCAGGCTTTGGCTCATGCTCCTATGGAGGGATTTTATATGAGTGCTTTCATATTTTAATGGCTATAATCATGCTTTACTTGACTGCAGCCAAATATTGATGTCTATTCAAGTAAAGCTCTGTTTTCAGTAAAATTAGGATCCAGCTTTCTTTTTACCCCATCAGCCTCTAAGTATATTAATATCCCCACTCCCTGCCAAGCATGTGGGGAAAACCAATCTCCTAACTGTATGATGGATGCTAATTCATTCAGCTTCAGCAGCAGGTGGATAATTTAAGGTAAGCATTCACCAGTTCACTTCGTTTCTCTCTCCTTTTGACCCTTCTTGCCCTGAGAAAAGTTTGTCACCAGCTTAACAGAAACCACAAGTAAACTTGCATTATTTTTCCAATTGGCTTCCATTTGCCCTTTCCTTGAATTACAGTGAGTTTGACTTAGCCTGATGAGCAATACCATGTAAATGTATTTGCAGAAATAGAGGCCATTATCACATTCCTGGTAAGTTCCCAGAATGTGCAAAGAGGATGAACTGGAACACTAAAGTTTAGCAGCCATTGGCTTCATCGCTTTGGGAAATGAAGCACAGGCTCTTGCGTGCATTTGCCTTTCCCCGCGGGTGACACAGAGGCATGGGCACCTGCCAGGGTAAAGTGGTTCTGCCCCATTGTTCCACTGGGTGCCCTCCGTTGTGATTAAAGATCATCGTTACATTTTATTTCATGTTGGAACAAATAGATGTGGTGGTTTTAGTACATCCTGTTGACCATGTCGTTAGGAGGCACCCTGCGCTTTCAGAGGTAGTAGTTTCTATAAACTTTTTCTAGATATACCACAACAGATAGGTGGAAAGAAAAAAGCTGAAGAACTAAACATTCAGCTAAGTAACTGCGTCATTATACTGCACGGGGCTTAGGCAGATCCTGTCACCTCTTTGTTTCTTATGGTAAAGAAAGTACAAGACGAGCCCTGTCGGACAACAGTTTCTGAGCTGCAGGGTCTTCACTAATAATGAAGCACAAAGTGTGCTGTAATCGAGCTCTCAGTTGTCAAGCAAGGAACAGAGAACCAGAAACTCCTCTTTACCAGCTGTAGATTTGCCCAAGTCCTCTGGAACTGGCAAAACTGCTGGAGGAGCAGACAAGCTTTTGTACTCACTTCAGCTTGCCTGCTTCTAGCACATCTTCCTATGTGGGGAGGCTGCTGCAAAAAGGGGAGAAAAGACATCCATCTAAGCCACTGAGGGGCAACTTGAGTATAGATTTCTATGGCAATCTGTGGTCTCACTTTAAAACAGCATATGCATTATGACATTACATGGCAGATACTAGTTGTAGTCGTCAGTTCTCTTTGCAGGAAGAAATGTAAAAATTTAATGCATTTAAAATAGAAGCTATGTTTCAAGTTTTGGAGAGAGAAAGCGAGCAAAGTTGTCAGGCAAGCCAGCAAACCAAATATGTGAATTGCTTTAGGAAGGAAAATCACAGCTGTTGGCGTTTTTTAAAATTTCTTTTAAGATACGTTCAACTCACGGCTTCCCCAAAACAAGTGTTGTGCTCTGTTCTGCAGGGAGCGGAAGGCAAAGAAACGCTTAGCTCTGTCAGAGTGGCACCCTTGGAAAAGTGTACCTAAAGTCATAATCTTTGAAAGCAGTAGGATACACCTGCGGTCACAAAAACACAGAGGTGGGGGGCGGGATTCCTCAAGGGTGTTCAGGACCAACTTCCAATGTAGTTCTCTCCTTCATCCTAGTGTCAGGACATTAAACTGTCATCTTGTTAATTACGTCAATTATGAACTTGCTCATCAGCTGAAAAAAAAATGTTAATTTCATTACAGCAACACCACAAATGGATAAAACCATAGAAATGCAGCACTACAGCCAGCGTTCCTTGGTTGTTCTTCTGAGAACATGGTAAATGTATCAGAGGTTAGGCAGGCCAGTCACTGGTTTCAACTACTAGGTTCTGCTTTTGCAAATTTGTAGCTAAAAAATACTCATCCAATTACCATAATTTGATTTGACTGACCGAGCACAAGTGACTGTTCATACCCTATCAGTCTACAGCCCTGTGCTGCCAGCCAGCCTTCATTCTGTCCTAGCATTGTTGCCTGGTAAAAACTGATTAACTTGTGGAGTTACCCCGTTAACGTTTGCAACTGACTCCTCTTCTTTCCTTCAACTTTCTCCTAGGAATTCTCCAACTTTCAAATCATTTGAGGAGAAGGTCGAGACCACTGTCACAAGCCTTAAGGTAAAGTTAGAGGCAGAGTTACGTGGCTGTGCGTGTTAAAGTGTGACAGTTTAGTTGTCCCTATCATTTGTACAGGAGACCGATTCAATTTGCTGTTCCATCAAGAATTTCATGGAACTGCAAGGGCACTAATGGAAAATGAAGACAATATGCAGTCAAATGGTCTTTCTCTGCTTTGTTTCTAAGAAATTACTTCTGTTTTCTGCCAAAGTAAACAAGTGGTCTCAGAAATGCCAAAAATATGGCCACATTAAAATGGTGAGCTGAGACCGTGTGACCACGGTTGATTATGCTGTGCAAGGCAGAGTCATGTGCAGATGCAAGGTCAGATTTTGAAAGCAGTGTGGCCTCATGACTTTTGTGATATGCCCTGCCAGACAGATGAAGCTGTGTGCCTTGCAGAGTGAACTTCTGTCCCTGAGCTACTCTCCTTTAAATACTGGAGATGTACTCGCCCAGTGCCCCTTACTCAGCTGGTGGGTGCTGTCGTGTAACTCAGGTGTGAGTCACGCTACCTGTGTGGCTCTTAGCACTGGACGACTCTTTCTTTAATGCACGTGTGTTTCCTCTCAAATTTCAATGTTTTGTCTGGATTTAAGATTTCAAAACTACATTGATATATTTGCTGTGGAACAGGAAGATCTGATGGCAAAGTTACCAGTTATCACTAATAGCACTTGCTAAGGCTCTTACACAGCAGGATGGAGCATGGCTAATCTGCAGCAAGCTGCTCTTTGCTGCGTGGTAGAGCACATTCAAGGGGGGAACAAGAGGGTTTGTCTCCGAATGGTTCTTATTCATCAGGTAAAGTCAAGTGTGCTCATAAAATGGCACTTGATTTTGCTGCGATAGAAAGATTCCAACACATTCCAAATACCGTCTGTCGGTGGACAAGGGCCAAATTGATCACCCCTCATTTTAGAGGGAATGGAAAATAACTAGATTAATGTCAAAGCACATAACAACTTGTAAAGCATTAAAAAAGGCAAGAAAATGGCCTTCCACTTGGGGCAGAAGGACATTCCTTGTTACAGAGAATGCAAATTACAGCTAGAACTGAAGCAGCAGGTGCACAGGGAAGGTCTGTCTTTTCCATGCCACTGTGAAATTGTACAGCAGATAAAATTTGCCCGCCAGTGTCTAAGGAAAGAAAGCAGCACAGAGCTTGATTTATTTTTATGTTTCTAAATAAGCATGTCCATCAAAGAATGCAGAGTTACGCTATCATTTTCACCTCTTGTATGTTCACATTTATTTAGTGATAGGCTGTTCTGACAACTTTAAGGCATGATAGTGTAAGGTAATGTCACCTCCACTGCACTGTGTCAGAGAAGGAAATGTCATTGCACTTTCACAGGCAGGAGGCTGCATCCCGGGGAGGACTGAGAGCATCCCAAAGAGCTACAACAGAACACAGACCTCCAGAGCCTCAGCTCAATGCCTCTAGACACCTTCTTATTCATTTTTTTCACCTTAGCTGCAAAAGCTTTTTATGCTCAACCTCACTGTAGGAGAAATCATGTGTGCGGTGGGGTACATCAGCTTGGAAGGCCTGAATTCCTGTTTGTTGCAGTCAAGCGTATCGCTGGCTTCTCTCTTATGTTCCATTTAGATAAGGGATGCAGCTCATTGGAACACCTGAGGTCTGAAATGGATTTATTTTTTTTCTTTTTTCACCACTCACAAGTTAGAAGAAACTACATTGGAGAAGTGCAGCACTTTTCATACCCACTTAGTCACTAAACCTACTCTTGAGGGCTTTCAGTGGTACTTCTACCTCCCAAGTTTGCTTCTAGAGTACNAAATGGATTTTTTTTTTTCTTTTTTCACCACTCACAAGTTAGAAGAAACTACATTGGAGAAGTGCAGCACTTTTCATACCCACTTAGTCACTAAACCTACTCTTGAGGGCTTTCAGTGGTACTTCTACCTCCCAAGTTTGCTTCTAGAGTACTCTAGACTCCACAAACCAATTCTTCCTACACTTAGGCCAACATGTGAGAGGGACAGCCTTTTGTCTTGCTTTGTGGAGTAAAGGACAAATGTGAGTGATGTCCCTTCTGCATCAAGGGAAGAGCATCCGTTTCCAGTCACCTCAGTGTGTCATTCAGAAAGAGAAGTCAATTCGAACTGTAGAGCTCTGACCATTTCTTCTAACAGTGATCTGCTTAGGGAGCCTGACCTTACTTTCCTGAGTAAGTAAAGGCGTTCTTCTTGTCATGCCAGCTCTTAGCTTATCATGTCTTCAGGGTGGTCTTAGATCAACCTTTAAGAAATCTTTAGTTAAGCAGGACAAAACAAAAAGTCTAAAGTCATCTTCCACATCCCATGAAACCTTCATTGTCCAGCTTTATTGGCAAACCCACTCACATTTTCTGAAACACTTTCTGTTTGTATTCTCTTTCTTTCCTTTCTTTGTGCAAACGGAGAAAGGATGCTGTGGAGTCATGAACCCAGGGTGCCACCGACATGGGCTCTGAACAACTGGGAATGTCTCAGCAGTGTTCTCCCTTTTCCCTGCCTCTGTTCCAAGGCTTGCAAGATTAGGAAGACTGGGGCAAGGGGGTGATCATAGACTGTCCCTTCAATTCTAGGATCCTGTTGTGATCTGAAAAAGTGGAGAACTTCCCAGAGAGGTTTCTGACTAAAGAACAGCAGTAGCATTATCGTCTTCCCCTGTCCCACCCCCCACACCCCATATTAGTTATAGATCTGTATGACCATCAGTGGTCCTACAATGTTCTGCAGTCGGCCAAAACTGATGTTCAGATTTCATACATTTAGAAGTCAAATTTCAAATTAGATGTTATTTGCAAGTTTGGACTTGCAGCTTTCTTAGGTGAGTGTTTTAGTTCAGCATCCCCCGGAAATCAACAGGACCTGGGTGCCTGACTCTCTTTAACTTTCTGAAAACCAGAGCACTGATGAATTGTTTGCCGTAAACACTGGGGTATTGGCCAGAGGCATTCAATAAAGCGACTTACATCATTCTTGGTTTTGGATGGACAAGTAGGCAGAAAAGCAAATAGAAAATGAAACTGCACTAATGTTTCTCATTGTGAGATGTCCAAATTCAGATGCACCTTATCTGAGTCATTTGAAGAAATGCAGGAATAGTGTGCTTTACTTTCACAATCACTCTGATCCATCCGAATCAATGTTCTTTTAAGAATTTTAACTGGCAAATAAAAGTTAGGAGTTTTGCCACAAAAACTTAGTAGTAGCTTTGCTAGACAGTGGCTGCCTTTTCACTGCAAGTTCTGGGCCTAACAACATTTATCAATGTATGTATTCTGTATTGCTGTTTGCAAAAATCAGCGATGGACTGGTACTTTCTGCAAGTCAGCACAGCCCACTAGACTGGGTACAGATTTTTATGTCTTGAGATGGGAACTTTTAGTAACTGTGACTCAAACTGTCAGAGCAAGTATCAAGCCTGCTACTACCTTATTTTACTGAACTTTCAAGCTCCTGTGCTAGCTGATGAAACGGAGGATTACATAGGATTAACCATCTGGAAAGTTAGGACACAAAGTTTGTTTAATTAAAATAATCTTCCTAAGCATTCATTGGCTGACAGGCTGGCAAAATGCCAGCTTGTCTTTAAGTACTCCTGCAGTTCTAGGTTGGAATAAAAAGTTTTGCACTATTTTCAGGCTTGAATCAACTTAGAGTGGGCATACCGGCAAGCCAAACCACAAATGAACATTTGCTTACCAAGACAACCCAGTCAAAACTGCTTTCTCTGTGTCACTTAGCCTTGACCATTTCCAAATCTTTAGATAAAGCTCTGTCTTTGTTAGGAAAACTCTATTTCAGATATTTAGTCATACTGTTTTTTGTTTTTTAATACTTACATTTACAAATGCAGCAAACTGGAGCATTTTGAAAGTAGATGACCTGTGAGCATGTTGTCGGATGTTTCCATTAACAGAATCTGAGATCTCTTGCTCCCCCTGGAAAATGCTGTGGGTAGTTCTATCTATCAGTCTCTAGGTAGCTACAAGTACCTAAAGGGAGTCAAGCTGCTGGTTTTGTTCTTTGGTTACTATAGTCCTACTACTGTCCAAAATCNTGGAAAATGCTGTGGGTAGTTTTATCTATCAGTCTCTAGGTAGCTACAAGTACCTAAAGGGAGTTAAGCTGCTGGTTTTGTTCTTTGGTTACTATAGTCCTACTACTGTCCAAAATCCCAGTATGGTTTATGTAATTTGAGAGCGGCTGTTCGTGGTGGATGGGCCCCTTTACTCAGCAAATGAAGCAGTTCATTTTAATACCCAGCTCTTATGCGGCCTGTGTAGAACTGGAAAAAACAGTGAAACCAGTGTGAGCTACTCATGGAAAAAAAAACGCACCAAGTTTACTGGTAGGATCTAGGATCCTGCCTGGGATCTACTTAGGGACTGGTTCTTTTAAGCAGATGATAAACGTCACTGGAAGATTTTATGATTGCAGCCTGGAAGTTTAGAAATTGGGGGAGGAAAGGGGTTGCTTTATTTAACTGTTTTTATAACTTTTATTCTAAGAACAACCCAACCCCACATGTTCTCTGCCTGCTTCGAACAGTTCCTGGCCCTCCACGGCCACGGCGCGGAATGCAAATGGGACTTCCTAAAGTGTGAGCAGAGGAACTTGCTGTTCTCTTTGTTTGCCTTGTTTCAGACCAAGGTTGGTGGGACAAGCCACACAGGGGGCAGTTTTGAAGAAGTTCTCAGCTCTACAGCCCACGCCAGCGCTCAGAGCTCTCTTGCTAGCACCCGACTCCCTGAGAGCGAAGAAGAGCTTCAGTGTTAGACCACAGGCCCTCCTGAGCCTCACATGCCTCTCTTCACAGACTTGCCCAGCCAGTGATTTTTTTAGACCTCCCTCACCACCCAACTTGTGCAACAAGGTTTTGTCAGTTTTGGAAAATTGCCTCCCTGGCCTTGTGCTGGAGAAACATTTCCTCTCTCTATTGGTATTTTGGATGGGCCTTCTTATAATCAGGTACTTTGTACACCATAGAAGCCACACACGAGTCATTGACTTACAGTGCTCTAAATTCTATGTTAAGTGACCAAAATAGTTTTCATTTTCACATAACTTCCCTCCAACAATCTTCCAGTCTCTGTTTCTTATTTCTTTCAGTTTACTGTTTTCTATCTGTTGGTTTCCAACTCCCCTCTCAGTGCTACATCAGACAGATGGACCTAGAGCTGTGTAAAAATTTCTACTGCCAGCAATAGTCCATATACCAGCTGTCTACCCTTTGCTCAGGAGTGTCTGTAAATGATCTATTTTCTAAACGGAATTAAATTACTTATTGTCACAAAAAGTTTTTTCTCGTTTACTAGTACAGTCTAGCGTTGCCCTCTGCCTGATAGTCAGAAGAGTTAGGGAGAACAGGAAGAGAGACCCAATCATTCATACAGAAACTGAACTGACCACAGCTGCTGATTTAAGATGATCACGGTAGCTGGAAAAGCTTCAGTTTGAAAATATGTTCCATTGCTTCCTCTCTGTGGTTTGGTAAGACTTGACAGTACAAGTTAATTACAAAGGGAAGCAGAGTGGAGGGAACTTCTAATAATTTTGCCTCCGTATCTTCCCCTCAAAAATAAGGGAAGGTATGTTTACGAGCCTCAGTCAAGATACAGCCTTAAGCAAAAGAACACAAAACCAACAACTGGCTAAAGATGTGCCATAGGTTAGAGAGCCCATGCCTTCAGTCCGCATTTCAGAGCTGCTAGCATAAACCCTGCTATCTTACAAGATACGGGATGAGTAGGTACTTCACTTTTGGTGTCAAAATTTTGTTGTGCTTCACTCCAGGACGTAATTCCACCAACCGCATTATATCTGCTTGCCTACTAAGAGCCATACATCTCTCAGCTTTGCTTCAGCATGCATTTTTTTGCATCCTTTTAACTTTTTTTTCCTAAGAAAAGAGCAGCACGCTTGTGACACTGTCTTGCTGTCTAGTGAGCACGTGTCAGTCTGCATGCTGCATTACTCAGTTCACCAGACTGAGATGAGCACAACTTTATCGATAAACAAGATGGAAAACAGTCTGGCTACTTTCACAATGGATGCATCTTTTGAGCATAAGCCAAAGCTTCAAATCAGTGTTACCGAGTTTGTCATTACAGACTGCTTAAAATCTTGTGAGGAAACTTGGCTTTGAGTGATTTTTCTCCTGTGTGGCTTTTGTTACAGTTTTTACAAAGGTGGAAGTCCTTCCGTAATGTTCTACTGTACGTAAGTTAACTTTGGACATTTACATCAAATGCCTCTTTAGTGCGATTTTTAGCATGGAACCAAATTAATTAGGTTTTTTTAGTACAGTTTTCTTGTGACAGTTTGCTAGCTTATTTTACGTAGTTTTGTGCATAAATGTGAATTTATTTAAATAAATATATTAATGGTCAACTTAGTTTGTGTACATGAAGTTATTGATATTCTTATTAGAAATAAATTTCTCTCTTACTTTTACACTTTGCGATGTTTTAATTCTGTGTATTTCAGTATTACTGTGCATCTCTAAGCCGCGCTACGTTACTGCAGAGCATCAAAGTAAACTGTGAGAACATCATCTGCCCTTCCTATGGTTTTTAAAGCCTGTGCAGTCCCTTCTGGACCTGAAATTCCCCATGAAACGCTGTGGCTCAAGCTTTGAAAATGTTGAGGTTCAAAGGAGAAAAGTGAAACAGAGTTCAGTAAAAGCGAAATGCACAGCAGGAAACATCTTCTCGGTCTGAAACTACTGACCGCCTTTTGAGCGGGGCCAGCAGCCAAATCAAGATTAAAACATGGGGTCCAAGCACTGTCACCTCCTACAGGACACTGATTTAGACATTTTATTTATATACTTATGTATGTGTATACACACACACAAAAATGCTTCTGGGAAAGCAGTAAATTGCTTTAAACTACATTCATTAAGAGCATAATTTAAAGAGCTTTTGTGACTATGACCGTCAGCAGAGGCAGGAGGGCCAGTCGTCAGACTTCTCTTCTGTGTGAATCCCTCCACGTTACTGTCATTACAGCAGCTGCCACAATGCGTAGGCTCAATGCTTACAGAGACCAGGAGAAAGACATGGGAGGAGGCGATTTCCTCTCGTAGGTCACATGTCCATGGCATAGCACACTTCTCCTACATGTGAGCAGTGCGCTTCAGTACGGTGTTAGAAAGCCTGAAGCCCCACAGGCTGTTTTCTAACCTTTCTATCAACCTGTCATCACAGCTCGTGCTTTCTGATCACGCTTTCTTCTCCAGTCTCTTTCCAGCCAACTCCGATTTCTATTAAAATGCAGTGCCCACAACTGCACTGGCAGCGAGTAGACGGGGGTGTAATTTTACCTGAAGTACCTGCTGGATTTCTTTAAACAAAACCAAACCTCACACAAAACACACTCAAACCACACCTCCATTTCCCAGGGTAGTATTTACCTTTCTCACACCATTGCACTGCTGACAGGGGTTCAGCGCTCCATCCCCTGGGTTCCCCGCAGAAGGGCGTATTGCCAGCCAGTAAAGCCTCCTGCTGCGTTGGAGGAACCGACTGTTCCTGCTGGGGTAGTGCTTGTGCTCTGTTTCTACCAAACGTCCTTTTAAGGCCACTTTTGTTCTTTGTCAAGAACATTCTCGGTTCTGTCTTCCTATGCGTCTGTAGCTCTTTCATGCTTGGCATTCACTGCAAATTAATAGATACTACGATTTGTATGCATTTTGGTGGAATAAAAATGCTGAAGCAAGCTCGGCAGGCCCCATTCCACCGCCCTTGCAGTATGACCATCAGTTGCCCATAACCACTCAGCAGTTTCCTACTGCTTACTGAAGTGCAGCTTGTTCTGCCAGGGTCTCCGTGGGCCACAAGTACTGCCTTGCGTGGCTCCCTGAGCAGAGCTGGCATCCCAAGTCTCACCTGGACCAATATGCTCTGCAGAAGTTGTGCACCATGCCGGCCGCTAAGACAAGAGCTCCCAGCCGCAAAACGCAGCATAAGCTTCGGTCAGGCCCCTGAGGTCTGCGTAAAGGAGACATTTCCTGGAGTCACGGTGCCCAAAGATGTGTGCTCAGCTAAATCACCTACTTTTAAAGGGGATGACAACTGGATTTAGTTTTATGTAGCCTCATTTGACAGGAGGCTGAAGACAGAGAAGCTAGCTCCAGGTCTCTACCATCTGATTTTTCCAGGTGCAAACTCGCCTTACCTGGTAATTGTGACATCGCCCTATCTCCAGCTGCACACGTGGTGCAACAGTTAACGGTGCAGATGCTGGCCTCATTATTACCACCACTGTAGCTCGACTTGACAACCATACTGCACTTTTACATGAGCATTATTACTTCTGCTAAAAACTGCCATTTACAGCAGAATCAGTACCAGCGTCTATGAGCATGAACACAGGACGGCCAGCTTTATGCGGGCTTTTGCATTAGACTGTGCAAGCTCCAAAGGTCCCTCCCAACCTCAGCTATTCCGTGATTATCGGTTACCTGTGCACAGGTCTGCAAAATCGCCGGTCTGGGGTGAGGGGGAGTCAGGAATACTGGCCTTATGGAAATGTCATTCCCTGATACAACACGTGAACAGTGGAAAAAATGTATGCAACAATAAACGTATTGAGAAAATGTAACTAATGAGATTACCAGTTTTATCCACCATCATTTCTTAAGGCTTATGCACTCCAAAGAAATCTCACCTCTAGGTCTGGCTCTGCCAAGAGCTTCTAGAGAAATGTGCTCATTGGTCTTGCTTCTGGGTAGGACAGCGAAAAGATACTAACCCATTTGATACAGAAGGTACTTAAATCGACACATACTTAGAAATCACAGAACAAGACTACCTGTCCCAGTCAGTGCATTACGTGAACAGATCAGATTGCAATCGCTAATTTTTAAACTTATCCGAATTTCCCCAGTGGAGACTATTTGTAACTGAGACTGCATCAATCAGAGGCTGATTAAAAAAACAAAAAAAAAACCCATTCTAAATGTTTGGTCCTTGACACAACCTCTGATCTGGGAGGTCACTATTCTACCTGCTTCTAAGTGGTCCTCGGATTTGCAGCAGTGAATGCACAGAAAAAAAAATCTGCTGGCAGAATTAGTGACGTTATGAGAGGAAAAATAATGCATAGAATGTAAACCAAAATATTTATTATAGCTCCAGTGTTTAGGAACACCTCAGGAATGCGGATGAGATGTAGCAGCTATTTGTTTATTCCTTTCTGTGTTAATCAGAGATACAAGCTGGAGTATTTCTGGGTGAACAAACTTTCCTGCAAGAGAAAAGAAAGGGAAAGTTAATTAAAAACGCTTTCATTTTGCTACATGTAAAAGGTTGGCACTGAAATGTTAGCAGTGATGTTGCTTTAGGCTCAAAATAAGCACCAAATCAATTCTTTTAAGCAACAGAGTTCTCTTGTTTTACTCCAACTATGGAATAACTGGAAGAGTAGTTACAGCTATTTTTTCCCCCAAAACTTACAAAAATATTTCATGCTCTACTAAGACACTTAAGAGCTGAAAAACGGATGCACCCCAACCAGGACAACCCCATGCCATGTATCCCACTACACGAAACCACCCCAATCACAGGTGCCCATAGGGTATATGCTGTAGGCTCTACTGAGACACCAGCTTAAAGTTACTGAGTTCTAGTAGGAGGGCAACTATGTCAAAAGTATTCCAGCTATGCTGCCACTGTCCTTTTTTCCCTTCTTCCCTAACCAAATTACTGCATTTTTCAAACAGCTTATTATTTCCCTGGCAGGTCACCAAAGTGTAAATGGGACTTGCCAGGGACTGTGTCTGGTGACTGCTGGTCCTCTCCCTGAGTTTTTGTCTGTCCCTAGTTTTTTTTCCCAGGATAGGATGACCCAGAGTCACAGTCCTGTTCTGGTGTTCAACTCCCTTACTAAAATAATAAAGACTCTTACTTTACCTATTTTTCCTTTCCACTATCAGTTTACTTTGGAAAGGATGAAAAGCAGTGGATAGAATAAAAAGTAATACAATTGCACCTAAAACATTTCACTGAGCTGGTTCTTACATGTACCTTGGGCAGCTCACACGAGCACAGCTCACGCAGGGATAGCAGATTTTACTCCACTGGTTCATGAAACACTAACAAAGTATAAACAAGCTGCCGACAGAGCATCAGTGAAGATTGAAGCCTCTATAGCCCTCTGATGGTATTGGGAGATCATTAAATACAAGCAAGTGTAATGAAAGCTGGGCTTCTCTAGGTAAAAGGAAGTTGGCATAAATGAAATTCAGGTTCGATATATGCAGGTAAATGTAAGGTGTTTTCACACTGCAGTAAGTTTCCCCAAAAATATTTACAGTACTTAAGCAATAAGTAAAATAACTAGTTCTCACTTGCTCTGAATGTCTGTCAGCAAAAAAGGCAGTTTATATATTTCATTTCATTTATGAAAGGTGTGGGGGGGGAGCACCCAAATGTCATACCAGCAGTAGAATCGTAAAAATCCTGCAGTCTGCCAGGTGTGTTTTCCAACTCTTCGTACTCCAATGCTTGCAGTATCATCTCGCACTGATCCAACTGTTTTACAAACTTGGCTTCTGCAGTACACTGGTCTTCATATTCCTGAATAGATTTGCATTTATAAGAAAAAAAATTTGTTGTTCTGAAACAGTATTAGAAGCTTTTTATTTATCTAGAATTTTCTTCATCAGTATAAGCCATTCCATAAATATTCACGAGTTACATCTTTCACTCTCTTTTTAAGACTGCTATTCAGCAAAACACTTGAAATAAGTACATGCTAAATTTCGATTCAGTGTAATAGGACTTAAGAACACAATTCTTTTGCATACTCTAACTTATAAACATACCAAGTGTTTTGGCTGAATCACAGATGATATGGAGACAACCCTACACAATATGCAAGTTAAATAATGGGTTCAATTTAACAACACTTTACATACAAAGATCTTTTCAGGCCTGGCTAAGGCTATGAATTACCACAGTGTGTGTCTGTGCGTTACCATTACCTACTTTTAAGATCTATTTTGCACTTTTCACCACTTGCTGTTTGTATGAGGAGTTGTTCTTTACATTTCGCCTGTCACTCCTTCTTAATCTCTTTGGTCTAATCTGTCTGAGCTGCTTACGTCTTTATGTCTCTCCTAGGCGACAGGGAGGGGAGTTGTTAGGGGGTTTCCTCCCCTTCAGACTATAAATCCTTTCATCTCTCTGCTCCCTTTTCTCTCTTTCTCCAGTCATCATCAGTATATATTTGCAAGTCATTCACATTCCTAGTCAAGTTGGACAATTTTGCTGTGATCTGCTTCCAGTGATGGTTGCAGATGAGTTTGCCATTTCATTTTCTCTTTTCCAAATCTGCTGCGCTGTATTTGATATCTCATCAGCTGGTCTTCCATTGACTTCCAAAAGCAACCGCAGAAAAAGGCTTCTTCCTCTGCAGGTTGCCATCACCTTGATACCCTCGGCAGGTCTGACCCCATTCATCCTCCACACCACCAATACAGGCCAGAGACTTAAGCAGGCACCAGGCCCATCTGTGCTTTCAGATCCACACAACCCGCAATGCACAGCAGTTCTGCAGGTGAGAGCAGCACAAGGGCAGAAGAGTTTTTCCTACTGACCAAAGAACATGCCATCTCTTTCTGCATCTTAAAAGGACAACCGTGGGTGTGGGTGCCATTCACAGCGGCAAGATCCTGGGTTGTAATTCCAGCACAGTGATGCTCAGATAAGTGTCATGGTCATTTCCTTGTCTGACATACTATTAGGAGCCTGATTGTTCTTATGCCTATTGCTTTACCTTTGAAAGTGAGAAATCCACATTTTGGTAGCCATGATTGAGTCGCATACTACTCTATTTGAATTTGAATGATGCTCTGAATCTCCAATTACATTTTGATCATTACTTCAGTAATCAGTTTCATTTCAACATTTTTACCTTCCTTTCTTCCTTTCAATCTGAGCTTTGTCTCATCTTTAGATTGTTTAAATACAACTCTATTTTCTTAAATCTATTTATTTGTACTCTTTGGGGGTATTTTTGGCCACCAAAGAGAACAAACTCTTGGCAGCATTACAAAGGAGAACTTCAGGAGGAGGAGAACTATGGCTGTTTGCGTGTAAAGGTCTGTCCCACCCCCAGCAACTAATTGGGAGTATCAATCCGTTACCAACCTCTCTGCTCCATACAACCCACCAGATCTTATTCATACCTCAGCTCACATTAACCTCAAAAAACATCAGCTATTATATGTGCAGCTGTGCACAGTGCTGAAACAAACACACACTGTTTCCTCTCCACAGGTGTTTAAGAGTGCAAAATAACAGTATACTTTGGAAAAACAGCAACTGGTCTCTCAACCACCATAGTTGGTGCTTTTGCTCTTGAAAATAAAAAAGCAGGACAGAGCTGACTCACTAACTTTAATGTTTTTTCAAACATATTCTGGGTTAAGTTATAAAGTGAAAATACATCAGAGGCATCTTTCTGCTACCCATCTCCCCTACACTGCACTTGCAGAGTGCCCACCGATAGTCCAAAGCAACAGTCCTTGCAAGGCCAAAACGGAAAGAGGGGCAGAGGTGAGGGCAGAGCAGTGCAGGAAGGCCTTGCTAAGAGTGGCAACACATCTTGTCGCAGCCCCTGTTCAGCTCTGGCCCTAACATCCTTCACTCACAAAAACAAATTGGAGGGAAATGCCTCTGGCTAGCTGAAAGCAGAGTATCATACCAAGTGATCACAGGCTTCTTATTTTCTGTCTTTTTATTTCTTTTTAAGAAGCACCTAGTTGTTCCACTTGAAGTAATACTAGAGGGACTACATGTGAATATTAGATTTTTAGATTACACTCGCTGCTATGTGGATTACACTCACACTGATGCATTGGAGACTCAATGCCCATAAATTATCCTGAAGGTAGAAACAAAGATCAAATGATTAAAAGTGTGCATATGTTAAGTTATGGTTAATGAGAATGATAAAAAGCTAACACGCTGAAGAACTGGCTGCATACTGAACCAGCTCTCATACAATCGTAAGAGAAGACTGAGGCAAATAAAAAAAAATGTATGCAGAAAAGAAAAAAGATTCCTACAGGACTAATCTTATCTATCAAAAAATCCTTTTCGTCAATTATAACAGCTTCCCAAGGGACAAAGAACCAGTGCTCACTAAACAAATGCACGCACATTATTTCCCAGAGCTGGTTATGCTGGTTTGCCCCTTTTACCTTGAATTACAGCACTGAAAACCCATCCCCATTGCCAGTTTCACCACACAACTACAGCGAGAAAGAAACCCCAAACAAACAGGGCGCTGTAACAAAAGGCCGAAATTGGTTGCAAATATCTGGATATTAAATACAGTCCAAGTGGAAAAGTAAAAATATCAGCATCAAATACAGTTTCAGGTCACAGAGTCCAAGAAACATATAATGTTTTGTTTGCAACAATGTATTAAGAAGAGATTGTGGATGCGCTTGTCCTCATGCGACTGTATGCCAGGAGAAGATAAAGCACAGTAATTATAAACTTGAATTGTTTGGAAATAATCTAATCATCCCGAGTTTGCAAGTATGAAAGATCTTATCAATTAACAGCGTGAGTTCACATCAAAAAGTTCAATCACCTTCACATACAGAAGACACTTTACACTACAAACATTTAAGGCACCCAAGACCAGCCAGCAATCTGTGGTGGTTGTGGCACTGCTCTGCGTCGGTATGCCACATCTAAGTTTAAACCAGAAGTTACTACTAAATATTTTAGCCTAATGGGCTGTGTAATAAAGAAATGCAAGCCACATAAATTATTACTTCCATAAAAATCAGAAAACGCTGCATGGCAACATCAGCTCCCACTACTTTTTCCTGTATTAAAAGATCATGAGCTGCAAACAACCAGATGTGAACAAAAGAGAGAATGTAGTAAAAAACCAAATCTATATCCAAGAGGGCTGGATGTAGAGGACAAACCCTTCCTTCAGTTGTACAAACCAAGCCCTGGACAGGTTCATCTGGAGCTTTGAGAGGCCAAAGGCAGAAGCTGGTTATTTTACCAAAGTTTGGTAAATTTCTGTTTGAAAAGAATTCCAAAGTGATGCCTACTGTTAGGTTTATCTCCCAAGCAAATGAAGCTACCTTGCTTGAGGTCAAAATAAGAGATGGCAGTTTCATAGGTGAACAGGAAGAGGACAATGGGTCACCCTGAATTTTAGCAAAGGATTAAAAGAATGCAAACTTACTTTCCAGAGTTCGTAGATTTCTTTTCTGAGGTCCTCTGACAGAAGCTGGGTTAGTTGTTGCATAGCTGCCTGAAAAAAAGAAATTTCCATTTATCCATTTTTTGAGCAAGCACATTTTTATTATTATCTTTTTTGAAGAACGAACTACTTGTTGCCAAGTCTGTAGAAACATACACTACACAGTACCTTATTCTAAAGTGCACGTGTACATAAATCTGCCAGAGAAACAGTAGGACCACTCAGTGAAGAATCTTCTTCTGTGAGCTGCTTAAGTAAATTGTTAGAGAACTACTCTAAAACACAGGAGAAACAACCTGAAAGTGCATCCATTATCTTCAAGAGTCCAAAAAGAAGTCCAGAGCGAAACAGGCAAGTCAAATGTTGGGGAACTGCCGTCAATTACCAGCTCTGCCTTCCAGATTTAATTAGTGGAGGCAACATTTGAACTTAATAGGTTATAGATGCAGTTCATAAAAGCAGCTTCAAAATACTAACTCCTAGCGTTGACAAGCAACTGCCGCCTCCCAAACACTCAACTAGCACATTTCCACTGGCAGGGCTGAGAACAGCTACTGACTGTCAGGCAGGAAACACAACATAAGCCTTTAAAAAAAATCTCCAATTTTGAAAAACAGAGGAAAAAAAATCCATTTAATACCCTGCAGTAATAAAACACAGTGCTCCCAGACCGAGATACCATTTGTTCAACAACAAAAACACTCGTACAAGGTTTAACACAGTATCAAATTGATGGTATAACCATCAAGCGTGCGTGCTGTTCGTGCTCTCCCAGCTAATCAGTCTCCGTCCTGTGCTATTTCTGTTGTTTTCCTAGTAAAACACTAAGGGCTGCCTCTGAAACAATCAACACCATGGGCAAGACAAAGATTTTGTGCCGTGATTGTTCCTCTGCTTCAAATACATGGTATAGTTTCACAATACGGCTGAACTGAATCAGCTGCTCCCCACCACCAGAAGCATCAAGGTCTCATTCCTTCCCACCTCCTTCCAGCTCTGGAACTCATTGGATTTCAAAGTTAGCAGGCCAAAATGACTTACCTGCAAAAAAACCACCCCTAAACAACCCTAAATAAATAAACAAACTTTTTTTTTTTTTTTAAATCAAGTTAATTTTCTGCTGCCTTAGCCTTGGTGAGACCAGCTGATTACACTTACTGCACAAGCAGCAAACTTCAGAACAAGCTCAATGTCAGCTGTAGAGCAACGGGAAAAAAAGGAGAACTCTGCAGCGGAAGCAACATATTGATAGTTCAGCTCAAGCCACCTCATGAAACTGTTATAACTGGTATATTTTTACAACAAAGTATTTCAGAGTCAGCCTAAATGTTTAATGCTTGACCCTGCTTTCCACAAAGTCAACACAGCAAAGTCCTCACTGAATGAAATGGAAGCAGAAAGAGCTGCAAATATTTAAGATAACTTCTTAAACATACTTAGGCACCAAAATACCATTTTCATTGCCTAAACAGAAATGAGAATTCCCTCTAGACAAAGTTGAAGCCTCATTGTCAGTGACAGAACAACCTCTAGAGACTTCCAGGAAAGAGGGTTTTTTTTGTTTAGTGTAAGAACACATTAGGAAGTACCCTAAAAAAAAAGAAATACCAAAATTGCAGTCAGTGACAATAGTACTTCAAGAATGCTGAACACCCCGCTGATCTTTAATTTCCATTTTCTTAGCAAAGAGCTTCCTCCTAGAGTTAACCATAGCTCCCCTACCCCCAACCCCAAGTTTTAAACAGATAAACATAAAAGTGGGTGGGGGAAAATAATCACTGCAACTTTTCTGACACCTTTGAAGAGCTAATTGTAGCTTCTACAGAGTTTCTGCGGCATCACGTTGCCCTCTAGCTGTGGCTGGAGGAGTGGTTTACATTTTCTTCAAATAATACAACAAACCAGAAATGCCAAACCAACAGTTTCGATCCCTACAAGGCCAAAAATAAAATAACTCTAGGCATGCTGCACTCAAAGACTCATGACAGAGACACCTGTGTCTGAAGTCCTGTGCAAATGGTTTAAATAAAGTCTCTGTCACAACCACACGATCTGGCACCACACAAATGATCTGCCACAAACTGTCATCCACCCTTCTCAGTGCCCCTACTCCCTGTTCCCCACCTCTCGGTAAAGCGGGTCGATGTGACTAATTCAGGCTACCAAAAATCCAGGCAGTTCAGCAATGACCAACATGAAGGTTACTTCAAAGGTTCTCCTTCCATAACTGTACTTGGTGACATTACACACACAAAAATCACGACGAGTTGAAAACTTTGGTTGTTTGTGGCATACTTGTCTAATGCCAATGACAATATTATGTTGCTTCAAGCTCTGCAGATGTGGCTTCATGCCTTATGTCCATACCTCTTCTCTCCTGTGCTTCTCCTCTTTTGAGATATTATCTGCAGGAGCAATATCTCCAACAATGCATTCAGCCATATCGTGAACCAAAGCTAGTCGTATGCATCTGACAAGAAGCAAAGACATAGTAATTAGTTTTTCAGCATTTAAAGTTATATCTTGTTATTTATAAAGCCAAGACACTGCATAATTTATCCCCTTCATGTATTTTACAGGTTGGTTGGTTTTTTTAAACTTTACATAACATTTTTCATTTCTTTGCTAAGGGAAGCAGTTTCTGCCTAGACATGATTTTAATTCCTGATTTCTAGCTACTGCTGCTTGTAAGTGTAGTTTCAAGTATAAATACAGTTTGCACCCGAACACAGCATCCAAAAGTAATGTACTTAGCTTTTGTATGCGTGGCTTTCAGAGATGTTGTGATAAAATTCCTGCAACAGGTAGAAGGTAATCTCATTGGAGCCATCCCAAATTCAGTATATAATCTGACACTCACAGCTCTGTAGCTATACCAGCCTGCAGCAGAATACTCAAAAAAGCCTCCACATCAGCTCCTGAATGGACAAAGCAAGCACGATCCCACACCAGACTTGATGACTCATTCAACAATGATGCTTTCTCTGCTATGCTAGATGATTTCTGAGGCTCCTTACTGCTGGGTGCTAATCCACATAGTGTATAGCTTTGCCTTTGCTGTCTATTGCTTCAAACTCTGTTTTAACTGAGTGTCTTCAGCTTGCTTACTTATGGCTTGAGAGAAGGCCAACTCAGAGCCTCCACCTTAAAGACTTGCCTCAGCACTCGCAGTTTATCAATAAAAGTTTTTAGCCTCTTTCAGCTCTCCAGGTAAACAGCACCCTGTCCAAAGGATGGGGGGAAAGAAGAGGGGAAAGGATTTCAAACTACTTCTGTGTGTTTTAAAAGCTCTTCCTCAGGATCCCAGCTGTTTTTAGCATTTTGATTGCAGCTGTCCCATGATCTTAACGTACGGTCACAATACCCAGAAGCAGTCTCACCTGTCCTTGTTAAGGTTTTTGTCTTTGGTCACCAAAGCCATCATTGCCATCCTGTACATGTGATCGGATACGCTCTCTGGCTTCGCCACGTTCCTGTACACCCATCCCGTCCGCGGTACTCTCTGCGTGAGAAGTGTCACATAAATGTTACAACCTGAGGCTTTGAAGGACCTCATTTCAGAGACATCGGTGGAAATTTTGTCCCGCCGCAACTGTTGAAGACGGCGGGAGACTAACGACACACAAAGTGTTTGGTTAACAAGTCTCACTTTATTTCCCAAAGCGCTCCCTTANGGAACTGCCGTCAATTACCAGCTCTGCCTTCCAGATTTAATTAGTGGAGGCAACATTTGAACTTAATAGGTTATAGATGCAGTTCATAAAAGCAGCTTCAAAATACTAACTCCTAGCGTTGACAAGCAACTGCCGCCTCCCAAACACTCAACTAGCACATTTCCACTGGCAGGGCTGAGAACAGCTACTGACTGTCAGGCAGGAAACACAACATAAGCCTTTAAAAAAAATCTCCAATTTTGAAAAACAGAGGAAAAAAAATCCATTTAATACCCTGCAGTAATAAAACACAGTGCTCCCAGACCGAGATACCATTTGTTCAACAACAAAAACACTCGTACAAGGTTTAACACAGTATCAAATTGATGGTATAACCATCAAGCGTGCGTGCTGTTCGTGCTCTCCCAGCTAATCAGTCTCCGTCCTGTGCTATTTCTGTTGTTTTCCTAGTAAAACACTAAGGGCTGCCTCTGAAACAATCAACACCATGGGCAAGACAAAGATTTTGTGCCGTGATTGTTCCTCTGCTTCAAATACATGGTATAGTTTCACAATACGGCTGAACTGAATCAGCTGCTCCCCACCACCAGAAGCATCAAGGTCTCATTCCTTCCCACCTCCTTCCAGCTCTGGAACTCATTGGATTTCAAAGTTAGCAGGCCAAAATGACTTACCTGCAAAAAAACCACCCCTAAACAACCCTAAATAAATAAACAAACTTTTTTTTTTTTTTAAATCAAGTTAATTTTCTGCTGCCTTAGCCTTGGTGAGACCAGCTGATTACACTTACTGCACAAGCAGCAAACTTCAGAACAAGCTCAATGTCAGCTGTAGAGCAACGGGAAAAAAAGGAGAACTCTGCAGCGGAAGCAACATATTGATAGTTCAGCTCAAGCCACCTCATGAAACTGTTATAACTGGTATATTTTTACAACAAAGTATTTCAGAGTCAGCCTAAATGTTTAATGCTTGACCCTGCTTTCCACAAAGTCAACACAGCAAAGTCCTCACTGAATGAAATGGAAGCAGAAAGAGCTGCAAATATTTAAGATAACTTCTTAAACATACTTAGGCACCAAAATACCATTTTCATTGCCTAAACAGAAATGAGAATTCCCTCTAGACAAAGTTGAAGCCTCATTGTCAGTGACAGAACAACCTCTAGAGACTTCCAGGAAAGAGGGTTTTTTTTGTTTAGTGTAAGAACACATTAGGAAGTACCCTAAAAAAAAAGAAATACCAAAATTGCAGTCAGTGACAATAGTACTTCAAGAATGCTGAACACCCCGCTGATCTTTAATTTCCATTTTCTTAGCAAAGAGCTTCCTCCTAGAGTTAACCATAGCTCCCCTACCCCCAACCCCAAGTTTTAAACAGATAAACATAAAAGTGGGTGGGGGAAAATAATCACTGCAACTTTTCTGACACCTTTGAAGAGCTAATTGTAGCTTCTACAGAGTTTCTGCGGCATCACGTTGCCCTCTAGCTGTGGCTGGAGGAGTGGTTTACATTTTCTTCAAATAATACAACAAACCAGAAATGCCAAACCAACAGTTTCGATCCCTACAAGGCCAAAAATAAAATAACTCTAGGCATGCTGCACTCAAAGACTCATGACAGAGACACCTGTGTCTGAAGTCCTGTGCAAATGGTTTAAATAAAGTCTCTGTCACAACCACACGATCTGGCACCACACAAATGATCTGCCACAAACTGTCATCCACCCTTCTCAGTGCCCCTACTCCCTGTTCCCCACCTCTCGGTAAAGCGGGTCGATGTGACTAATTCAGGCTACCAAAAATCCAGGCAGTTCAGCAATGACCAACATGAAGGTTACTTCAAAGGTTCTCCTTCCATAACTGTACTTGGTGACATTACACACACAAAAATCACGACGAGTTGAAAACTTTGGTTGTTTGTGGCATACTTGTCTAATGCCAATGACAATATTATGTTGCTTCAAGCTCTGCAGATGTGGCTTCATGCCTTATGTCCATACCTCTTCTCTCCTGTGCTTCTCCTCTTTTGAGATATTATCTGCAGGAGCAATATCTCCAACAATGCATTCAGCCATATCGTGAACCAAAGCTAGTCGTATGCATCTGACAAGAAGCAAAGACATAGTAATTAGTTTTTCAGCATTTAAAGTTATATCTTGTTATTTATAAAGCCAAGACACTGCATAATTTATCCCCTTCATGTATTTTACAGGTTGGTTGGTTTTTTTAAACTTTACATAACATTTTTCATTTCTTTGCTAAGGGAAGCAGTTTCTGCCTAGACATGATTTTAATTCCTGATTTCTAGCTACTGCTGCTTGTAAGTGTAGTTTCAAGTATAAATACAGTTTGCACCCGAACACAGCATCCAAAAGTAATGTACTTAGCTTTTGTATGCGTGGCTTTCAGAGATGTTGTGATAAAATTCCTGCAACAGGTAGAAGGTAATCTCATTGGAGCCATCCCAAATTCAGTATATAATCTGACACTCACAGCTCTGTAGCTATACCAGCCTGCAGCAGAATACTCAAAAAAGCCTCCACATCAGCTCCTGAATGGACAAAGCAAGCACGATCCCACACCAGACTTGATGACTCATTCAACAATGATGCTTTCTCTGCTATGCTAGATGATTTCTGAGGCTCCTTACTGCTGGGTGCTAATCCACATAGTGTATAGCTTTGCCTTTGCTGTCTATTGCTTCAAACTCTGTTTTAACTGAGTGTCTTCAGCTTGCTTACTTATGGCTTGAGAGAAGGCCAACTCAGAGCCTCCACCTTAAAGACTTGCCTCAGCACTCGCAGTTTATCAATAAAAGTTTTTAGCCTCTTTCAGCTCTCCAGGTAAACAGCACCCTGTCCAAAGGATGGGGGGAAAGAAGAGGGGAAAGGATTTCAAACTACTTCTGTGTGTTTTAAAAGCTCTTCCTCAGGATCCCAGCTGTTTTTAGCATTTTGATTGCAGCTGTCCCATGATCTTAACGTACGGTCACAATACCCAGAAGCAGTCTCACCTGTCCTTGTTAAGGTTTTTGTCTTTGGTCACCAAAGCCATCATTGCCATCCTGTACATGTGATCGGATACGCTCTCTGGCTTCGCCACGTTCCTGTACACCCATCCCGTCCGCGGTACTCTCTGCGTGAGAAGTGTCACATAAATGTTACAACCTGAGGCTTTGAAGGACCTCATTTCAGAGACATCGGTGGAAATTTTGTCCCGCCGCAACTGTTGAAGACGGCGGGAGACTAACGACACACAAAGTGTTTGGTTAACAAGTCTCACTTTATTTCCCAAAGCGCTCCCTTACATAGGCCATTTAATTAGCTCATACATATTACAAAGCTTGAGCTCAGGATTGGTTATGCACACTTCCTTGTTACAACCTCCTTTTACTCATTCCTGTGGTATTTGCTTTGCTAATCAGCCCTGACTGCCAAGGACACACTGTCCAGTACTTTTCCATTCCAGGCCTTCAAGGCCCAACAAGCCTAGCTCTGTCAAGCTCATGTCCTCGTTCTATCAGCCATGTCTCAGTGATACTCTCCACACTTCCCCCGTTTTCTTTAGTTAGGGCAACATGACTTTGCCACATTCATTGCATTGCTTTATCCAACATTCCCTGCAGACTCTTAAAAATACACGGAATAAGTATTAACAATATAACAATAACTACCAATACCGATAGCCCTTGCTTGAAGATTTCCGTCAACCAGGGTCCAAAACCAAAACTGCTAAGCCATTCTTTTATAGGGTCCTTCTGCAAGCTAAAATCCTTTAGATGTTTCTGCATTTCTGCTATCTGTTTGTGTATAGATACTGAGTGATCTGACAGATTCATGCAACACATGCCTTCAAATTCCTGACAACCGTGCCCCTGTGCCAACAACAAAAAATCAATAGCAGCTCTATTCTGTAAGACAGCGTGCCTGACTTATTACAAGCAAAGCAGTCCTGTATGCTGGCTTCGTTAATGGCACTATAATATACTTGCTCTAAAATATAAACAAACTCGTCATAAGAGTTACACTTCTCAATGTCCCTGTCCAATTCTGCAGAGTGTCCTTTAAACGTCCGGAGACGAGGTATCAAAGTCCGTTGAAGTATCGCTTCCACTCTCTGCTGCTCCTCGTCCGTCAGATGTTGAGGTAGTCGGTGCATTCACTGCAGCCTTGGTCCACCGTGCAGGCACCCAGAGTGGGCCTGTAGGGGAGGAAACACAAAGGTAACCCCTTCCCCAATAAAGTACTCTTGCGGGACTTTGCCAGGTACCTGTCTTTGGATCCCTGTACCTGACCCATACATTCTGCTTTTGATTTTCACTTCCTTCAGATTTATAGTGCAGCACAGCCGCAGGCTGGCTCTGTTCGCCAAAAATACACAGGTGATTCAATACGAATAAAACTTTACTCAGTCTCTCTTTTGTGTCCTTGGTATCCTTATGTTTGTCAAGATACCTTTTTAGAGTTCCATTAGCCCTTTCAATTATTGCCTGACCGGTGGGTGAATGTGGTATACCTGTGCAGTGCTGAACGTTCCATTGCTTCAAAAACTGAGCTACCCTTTTGCTTACATAGACCGGCCCATTATCTGTCTTGATTTGTTGTGGGACTCCCATAACTGCAAAACACTCATGTAAATGTCTTTCTACATGTAATGCCTTTTCGCCTGGTTGTGCTGTGGCCCAGATATAATGACTATATGTATCTATGGTTACGTGCAGGTATTTGAGTCTACCAAACTCTACATAGTGTGTCACGTCCATCTGCCAAATCTCATTAGCTTTCAAGCCCCGTGGGTTGACACCAATGCCTAATCCCACACCTCCATTATGATGACTACAGACCGGGCATGACCTTACTATTGCTTTTGCTTCTGACAGAGAAATTTCAAATCTCTCTTTCAAACCTCTAGCATTATGATGAAACATGTCATGCTCCTTTCTGGCTTTTGTGAATGATTCTTTTTCTACTTGTGCTATAGATACCAATTTGTCTGCTCTAGCATTTCCTTCACCTAGGCCCACATCCCACTTGTGACTTCTGATATGTATGATTGCATACTCATGCTCTCTACTGTTGACCGCTTGTAACAATTGATTAAATAAACTAAATAGCCTTTGGTTCTGTACTTCCTTAATTAACGCCCCCTCTATTCTGGCTACGACCCCTGCGACATACGCAGAATCCATTACTATATTGAGAGGCCTATTCATTGTAGCTAGCGCCCATATAACTGCTAACAGTTCCAAAGTCTGTAGACTACCAGTACGCAGTCCTTTCAAGATCTGATGTTGCCATTGTCCTTCTTCTTCCCACGTTATGGCTGCTGTGTGTGACTTTTTCCCCGCGTCCGTGAATACTGTCCGTGCTCCCGCTATCGGTTGTATTTGTCTCTTGGGGATGACGATCCACTGCCACTTTCCCATCCAAGCCAGTGGAATATCTACAAGTTTGTCTGTTAGGATAGGACATGCAAGACCTAGAAGAGCCTCTTGAAGAGCTTCACTGTTGCTGAGAAACCATTCGAAGGATTCCTTCTTCATAGGCACCCTAATCAATGCTGGTTCCGTGGCGTCCACTTGGAGAATGCGCTCCCTTCCCTTTTTGATAACGTTAGCTAAAATTTCCATTTTCTGAAGTAGGGTTTTAGTTTGTTGTATCCCAGGGGATATCCATTCCAGAACCCCTACCACCCCCGTTTTCTTTTGTGATTGAGTAATGGCTCCTAACACATAAGTACTTTCGGCCCACAAGGTTAATTCCAGAGGATGTTCCCAGGACCGTCGCTGCACCTTTCCCTGAGTGACACAGTCGGTAATCTGTTGTAATACCTCCTGTTGTCGTGGAGAAACTGTCACTGGCAAGGTAGGGTCTGAACCCCGTAGGAGTGGACGGAGTTCTGATAGTAATTCTGAAGGAATGCCCACAACAGGCTGCAGCCATTGTAAGTCTCCTAACAACTTTTGTGCATCGTTAACAGTTTTTATCTGTGTCTTCAATTGCAATTTCTGAGGGGTAACAAATTTCTGGGAAATAGTCCATCCCAGGTATCTCCAAGGTGCTGATGATTGCACCTNCCCACAAAAGGCTGCAGCCATTGTAAGTCTCCTAACAACTTTTGTGCATCGTTAACAGTTTTTATCTGTGTCTTCAATTGCAATTTCTGAGGGGTAACAAATTTCTGGGAAATAGTCCATCCCAGGTATCTCCAAGGTGCTGATGATTGCACCTTTTCTTCGGCTACCACTAACTGATGTGTGGCCAGATGTTGTCTAATTTCCTGTATTTGGTGTTTAGAAAATGGTCCCTGTTGTGCAAACAGTATATCGTCGATATAGTGATATATGATGCACCCTGACCACCGTTGCCTGATAGGTTGTAGAGCAGCATCTACATATAATCGACACAGTGTGGGGCTATTTTTCATTCCTTGGGGTAATACAGTCCATTCAAATCTTTGATCTGGGCCTTCTCGATTGATTCCTGGGAGGGTAAAAGCGAATCGTTTCGTATCCTGAGGGTGCAGTTTTATTGTGAAGAAACAGTCCTTCAAGTCGATAATCAAGAGGTTCCAATCCATAGGAATCATTGAGGGATTTGGTAGACCTAGTTGCAAAGCACCCATTGCTTCCATTTGTTCATTGACTGCCCGTAAGTCATGTAAGAGTCTATATTTTCCTGACTTCTTCTTGATTACAAATATTGGCGTGTTCCATGGGCTTACGGACAATTTTNTGATGCACCCTGACCACCGTTGCCTGATAGGTTGTAGAGCGGCATCTACATATAATTGACACAGTGTGGGGCTATTTTTCATTCCTTGGGGTAATACAGTCCATTCAAATCTTTGCTCTGGGCCTTCTCGATTGATTGCCGGGAGGGTAAAAGCAAATCGTTTCGTATCCTGAGGGTGCAGTTTTATTGTGAAGAAACAGTCCTTCAAGTCGATAATCAAGAGGTTCCAATCCATAGGAATCATTGAGGGATTTGGTAGACCTGGTTGCAAAGCACCCATTGCTTCCATTTGTTCATTGACTGCCCGTAAGTCATGTAAGAGTCTATATTTTCCTGACTTCTTCTTGATTACAAATATTGGCGTGTTCCATAGGCTTACGGACAATTTTAGATGCCCTTGGCTGAGTTGTTCGTTCACCAACTGGTGTGCTGCAAGTAGACTTTCCCTTTTTAAAGGCCATTGCTTAACCCATATAGGGGTGTTTTGTGTCCATGTAATAGGGATTGGGAAAGTCCAAGCAATGGCTACACCCCCAAAGGGTGATCATTGGTAAGAACCATACCCAGTTGGGACAATACATCGCGCCCTATGAGACACTGCACCGTAGGGGGCAGTTGTACTACTGAAAAAAATCGCTTGTGCTGTTCTTCCTTCGATTTCTACAGTTAGCAATGGAGTACGATTGGCCAAGGTGAGTCCACCCACCCCCGTGACTGTTGTGGTAGAGGCTTGAAGAGGCCAGGAGTTGGGCCAACAGTGAGGCGCTATGGTACTGGAGTCTGCGCCTGTGTCAAGTAAGGCATTGTAGGTTCTGCTGTTGGACCCTAATGAAATNGCCAAGGTGAGTCCACCCACCCCCGTGACTGTTGTGGTAGAGGCTTGAAGAGGCCAGGAGTTGGGCCAACAGTGAGGCGCTATGGTACTGGAGTCTGCGCCTGTGTCAAGTAAGGCATTGTAGGTTCTGCTGTTGGACCCTAATGAAATTTTTGCTTTTTGCTTAGGCCGACTGGGTAAGTCCAGAGTTAACATAGTCAGGCCACCTGTCGAACAAATCCACTTTGGCCCCATTGCTTCTTGAGAGAAACATTTGGAATGCCGGCCGTTACTTGCAGAAGAGGAATTAACTGTGCAATTCGTTGTCCTCTGGTGATTTTCACAGGTGGGAACAACGTATAAGCCATTATCATTACTTCTCCAGTGTAATCTGCATCAATGAGTCCCGGAAGAATAAACAGTCCGGCTAGGCTAGCAGATGATCTACCAAGGAGTAATGCCCCCACGGCTTGTTCATTGATAATCAAGGGTCCTGTAATCCCTGTAGGAACCTTTTGTGGCTGGGTTGATAGTAATATTATGTCTACTGTTGATTCCAGGTCCAATCCGAGGCTCCCGCTGGTGGCTGGCTGA
>VZSC01006781.1:0-36103 GCA_013398225.1 Steatornis caripensis
CGGAGAGCCAGGAGGTCACCCCTCAGCCTCCTCCAAACTACACAAACCTGGCCAAATTAACTTGCCCTGAGCAACAAACTTGCTAGACAACACCTCTACCTTGGCTCTCTCTTGAGACTGGGTTATTCCAGCGTGCGGGCGGTGCTCTGCGCCACAGCTGCAGAGCAGACCTGCTTTCAACCAGAGCTGTAATAATGCATGTGCCTTGGCAGCCTGACTCTGCTGCACAGCATTAGTCTGGGCTACTCGAAACATAGACGCTTGTCTGGGTTTTAGCTCTGAATGCAACTGAGAACCACTAAAGAGAAGTCGTATGTGGGCCCTCTGGCTTGAGGCTAGGTTCTGCACCCTTTGAAGTCAGTAAAAGGTTTTGCCATTGACTTCACTGGTTGGAAGAATTAGTTGGGGGGGGAGGGGTAACATCATCAGACATTCATTGCACTCTCCCACGAGAGCAGGTTGAATTATCTGTTGTGAATAATTTATACAGTGAATTTAGTCCTTTTTCTGTTCATGTATAAAAAGTGCCATTTGCATTCACAATTATAAGCGTTCAAGAAGAGCAATGTGAGCACATCATTCAACTTACAGGTCTCTCCTGCCTTCCACAAGAGGCAGAGGAAAGGACAGGAGGGACAGAAACCAAGATTTTGGCTGGAGGAGGAGGAGTGAGTTACATTTTATAGACTGCAATTCATAAACATGCCCAGGACCCGGAAGCCACAGAGACAGGAGGTCACAGCAGAACCTTGACCCATAGGCATAACGTGCTCACCTTGACCATGCCTCCATCAATTGTGCCACGTCATGAGTTCCCCCATCACCTGGTAATATTTCTGCACTTGAGACAGATGAAGGAAACTTGATAAAAAAGAGAAAATACCAAACGTTCTTGTGTAAATGCAAATACAGAGCCAGGCGTCCTTTGGAAATTTGAAAGAACACAACCTTGTCATGTATCTTGGGAAAAAGTGGGCAAAATAGCAAGTCAGTGGGACTTGGCCACATCGCTGAACTTACCAATTTTTGCATTTCCATACAGGTGCTTTGCTACATTTCACCATTTCTTTATATTTCCCCAATTCTTCTCACAAGCATTGAGTCCAAAGGAAGGTGGTACAGAGGTACAAAAGGCAAAGGACAGATGACTTAATGCTTCACAGCTGTATGGAACAGACAAGTTATTGTGCCCTCTTTCTTTTTGTGTGGATATCTGCAGCCATGATGGAAAGGGTGGACTTTCAGCTTGTTTTTCAGTCAACTTAAGATCCAAGTGCTAACGGAGGAAAGTGACTTGATGTCAACCTGAAATTACTACTTTAGAAATGTCTCGAGAAACTGATTTTTTTTTTCTACGCACTTGGTTTCAATCTTTTTTGCACATTTTAAAATGGGATTTAAATAACCTCGAAGTACCTCTGGAAATGGATAGTCATTCTAAAATGAAATATTAAAAGCATTGAATTTTGAAAGTGACAAAAGAAACATTCCCATTTTTTCTTTTCTTTTTTATTTTATTTTTTTGTTTTAACTCAAAGACATCCGTGGATTCATCCTGAACTCATGTCATGCTTTGGTCAACCTGCCATTGCAGGGCTCAACAGGGAAAGCTTTAGACAAAACATTCACCAACTTCTAACTGAAGAAGAGTAATGCTGAAAGGTAGATATATTCGTGCAAAATAGCTCTTACACCTAGGGATGTCTGGACACCTGAGTGCTGTATGATCAAGGCGGCTGGGAGAAAATGTTCTCTGCCATATCCATTGTGCCCATGTCCTCATGTGCCATGGAAACTTCACACAGAGAGTTGAGCGGCATTCCCTTGCCGTTTTTGTTCCCCTGCTTTCAGCTGGGATTTCCCCTGGAAGCAAAAGGCACGGTGTCATTTTTTGCAAAACTGTAGTAACAGGGTACGGGATCAGCTGCGTGAGCGGCCTTCCATGGTGAGCAGGAGTGGTTTCTGGAAAAGCACAGTGAGTTGCTGGATGAAATGGAGCCAGAGACATTTTCAGGCATGTGGCCCCTTTTTATTCTTCCTAATTTTTCATTCCAGGAAGATTGTGCAAAGCCTGTGTAAGCAATACCTGCTCCTGCTTTTCTCAGAGGTTTAAAACCCAGTCCCCTGAGGTGTGGTAGGGATTTCTTTATGGCTTCCCTTTGTCGCCAAAGTGGAAGTCTGCATCTGACAATTAAAAATGTCATAACCTGTTCTTCCTGGCGAGGCAGGGGAAAGACTGACAGATGCCTTGCAAATTGAAAACAAATGAGGAGCTCTAATTTGGAAGCACAGAGAGACTCCACAGTCAGCTAGGAGCTGCCGATGACCTGCAGACAAGGGGCAGCGGAGCAGTCGTGATGGGAGAGCTGTTTCTACTGCATCCCCCGACCTGGCTTACCCTGAGGGGCACCTGACACGGCGGGAGAGATCCCATGCCAGGCTGCACGGCACCGCCACACCAGCAGGTTTATTCCAGCTGAAGGAGATACTGAAAAGGGTCTGTGGAAGAAAGGTTTTTGAAGGTGGATTTTTTCCATCTTTAGAATGGGTATGAATGAAGAAAAATGGACAAGAAACACTATATANGCCACAGACTGCTGGTCCAGCTCCCAGCCTTGGCTCCACTACTGACCAGTGCTGTGATCCTCAGGAAGCCACCGCTTTGCTTCGTTTCAGCCGAGGGTGCCTTCTCCAGTGACCCCCGGGCACCACAGTCCTGTCCAAGCCTCGCTCCCTACAGAGTGCTGGAGCCACCAAGGTACCACCGCAGCTGGAGCCATCAGGTGAAACAGCAGCAGCAGCAATCATTACGAAGCAGCAGGCAGAGCCTCACCCTGCTGTCACCCAGTGTTTACGCCGGGTAGATGCTCTCAGTTCTCCCGGAGACTGCAGTATATGGCGCAGAATGAATACTGAATAAAAATCCTAGGAGTCACCGAGTATGAATTAGTGATGGAAGTGACATATAGCAAAGCATCGCGCCCCTCATTTTGACTGAATCCTCTGAGTTTTGTGGGGTTTCGAGGCTGCCTCATGCGGAACAGGAGCACAGAGTGCAGGGTGACAGGGCAGAGGTGTCTGAAAATCTCTGAAGGAATTTTTCACTTCATGCTTTATTTCTAAGTAGCTTCAGTGACTCCAGAGAGTCAGGAGAGTCCTCTCAACACTGTGCCCTGGATGCTCAGGTTTAGGTCAGAGTTTACCTATTTTCTGCTGAAGTTCTTTAGCTTTTTTCTTTTTGTTTTTTTTTTCAGTTAGCATTCTCTGCAGCTGCGTTTCTACCATCACATATACTACAGTATATATATAATTCATGGGGCTCAAAGATGCTACATCAATTTAAAACTAGTAGATCTTCATAATGATAAGCAGTGAATCTAAATTGCAGAAAGTGAATTGCAAGACTTCGGCCAGCACAGCACATGTATCTAGACCTAGGCTGGTGATAGGAGAAAGTCAGCAGGGTTTTAAAAAGCCATAGGTAGTTACCATGCCAGGGTCTAGAATTTAAGGATGAGTAACAGGGAGGCCCAGAGCAATAACAGATTCATAGGGAAAACAGGCCCACTACTTGAACAGTTATTTCAAATGCTGCAGTTTCTTCTTACATGGTTAGGTGTGCTGCTGCACAGATAAACTTTTCAATGCGTTGCGGTATCAGGAAACAGAAGAGATGCTGTTTGCTGGATTACAAAATCAATGGGCTCATTAAGGAAGACACAAGTAACGTCAGATGCCTTAAGATCTGCTTAGGGAATCACTAGGACTAAAAAAAGGGAACGGCTAAAAACAGCAAAAAAAAATTCATAAAAAGAAACGAGAGATTAAAGAACCCCTCTTTTTTTCCACATGAACCTTCTTGCTGTAACATGTATCAATGGGAAGTATCTGCTCATACAGGTGCAGGGGAAAAGCATCCGGATTTCAAACATTTGCCACTTGTTTGCACTTGCCTCCCAACAGATCCGTGTCCTCTAATACTGCATATTTCCTTCTTCCCTCTCCAGCCCGTGTGGCAGCAGCTAGGACCTCCTCGAGGCCATCTCTGTTGTTACTCCTCCCTCCATTTTCTCAGGTCAGACCATTTTCCACATCCTTCTCTGCAAACCAAACTCTCCCCAGTTGCAGAGGCACAAAGAGCACAAACGCGCGGTTCAGCCTGTCCAGAGCCTGGCTGACCCTCACATGCAGCTCAAACTTGGGGATATGTCAGGGAAAAGGGTCTTAAAGGAATCTAAAAAATGCAATATATGGAAGGAAGAATAAAGAGTGGCAAGTAGAAGACGAGGGATAAAGTGAGTTTCCTACACATCATCAGACTGTCATCTCTGCACAGGCTTAATGCTCACCTCCACCAGAAACTGCCTGATCAACACATGAAAAACTGTCTCTGGGAAAATCTGGTATCAGTGCAATGTACAGATAGCAAAGACCTGAATGGCTGGGAGATGCACACATCTCTGTAACGTATATTTCCAATCTCCTGGAGATAATAAACTGTCATTACTTTGTTTTATTGGCGGAAGAGCTGCAGTACCGGGAAGTGTACGCTGAGCAGAACAAGACCTGTTTCTCAAAAGAGACCTGGATTCTCTTTTCAGAAAATTGTGTCTGAACCCCACAAAATTACGGAATTTGGAAGTGCCCACAACAGAACTGTGCAATTTAAGTAACCGAAATGTCCTCTAAACCTACAAAAATCACACCGAATGAGAGCTGAGGTACAGATGCTTGAACAGCTAAATGCTTGTGCCCTTCTGCAGCATAAACATGGAGGAAAGAAAAAACAGCTGCTGAGTTTGAACGTATTTAAACACTGGTCCAGTCTAGCCGAAATGGGAAGAAGTCACATTTCATGAGCCTGAAAGACTGTGTATTAGACCAGAGACCTGTTAGTGAGGAAGTCACAAGGAGGAATACTTCTTGTCCTCACTGGTAACATCCTTGCAGCAAAGGTCAACAACACCTTTGCATGTGAAAGGAATCCTGTGGCCACTGTGAGGTTTTCTTTTATTACTGTCACACAGCCCCAGCATACCCTCCAGGTGCAATTTCACAGAAAAAAAATGTTCAGCAAGAAATGGATGTTCAGGTTGAGCAAACCAATCGCGGGGTTTCTGAAATCAAGCAAAGAATCTGAGCTGAGAAAGAATGAAGTTACAGTATTTTGGTCAAGATGTTTGTAGGCTTTTGTTGTTGTTGAAACAACTTTTCTGCGTAAGTGACTTACGTTTTGCTGTTTTAAAGAGCAAAAATAGGAAAATATTGGTAACCCTCCCAAAATGAAGCAAAACACAAGTTCAACCCGAAAGAAAATTATTTTGTTTTCCAGTTCAGCCAACAGACTGAAAAAAATCAGTTGTCTGCGTATGATCTCTGTGTTATCCAACTATTCTTCCCAATGCAAAACCAAAAGGATTATAGAGAAATAAGGAAGCAACTGAGAAACTGAAAGGGGGAAAACATCCATCATTTGTCTTAAAGCTAAATACAAATTAAAAATGCAGGCAGTGCATGTAGTCCACCAAGGGACAGATTTACTTCTAATTAATAATATGTTAGTGCCCTAACCCTCTGCATTAAAAAAAAAAACCCTCTAGATTAATCTTGCTGTAACACTGTAGCCAGAACCTCTAAGAATTAACACAGCCCAATCCCAGATTTACTTGCACTGTAATTACTGGAAATGTAGAGTTATATTCTTTCATCTACTGAACTGAAAAGAGAAATGTTTAAAAAAATCCCATAAATATGGGGTTTTTACATGGGTATATAGTCATTCATTTTCTTCTTTGGATGTTTGCAATATCCCAGACATAATAAAAATTTTTATTTTTTTCTGATTCTGCTAGTTAAGTTTTTCTACTTCAAAAATAAATGAAAATAAAATCCCAGCTGTGCAGTCTCAGCAGACTTGACAGACAATAGTAGAACAGGAGGGATGGGTCTTGCCCGCTAACTTTAATTAAAAGCCCAGACAAGAGTGTAAGCAGATCAGGGAGACGATGGGGGTTACTGGGTCAGAACGTGTTTTTCAAACAGATGAGAATGATTTTTGGAGGCTGAGGACATTTTTAGTGAGAGGTAAGCATCCAAAAAATTTTTCATGTCATTAAGGATGCCTGAATTTTTTCCTCAGCCTTGTACTATCTCACACCTTTCCCTTGACTTCAGCAAAAATACTTCTGATTAGTGTTAGTGGATATAAAAGTCAGAATCTGGCCCTTAATTAGAGATTCAGCCTCCCTAAATAGGATACCTAGATAGACACGATTACATTACTTCTGCTTTTTTAAAAATAATAAATACTTCTCAAACTCACCATCAAGGCTATTGCTAGATTCAGCTGCTGCAGATGCAAAAAACCCCCAAAGTCCTCTTATTATAATTACTGATAGATACATTATTAGTTTGATTTCAGGAGTGCTTTGTCTCATTTTCTTTCTTTCCCCTCATTTCACTGTGTATAAAGCAATGAGCCCCTGGGCAGAACGTCGGTTGGAGCGGTTGAGTGCCAGCACCATGGTAGCACATGGAAGTCTTGGGGCTCAGTTGAAAAGACTCAGAGGCCAAATGAGAAAGGGAGAGAAGAAATTTGAGCACGTGTGAAACACACAAGCTGCAAGGGAATTACTGAAAAGCTTGGGAAGTAAATCTGGGCCTTGGAACATGGTAGGAGAGGAGATAAATAATTGTGGTTTTTATTATGACAGGTTTCCAAAACTAATGACAGAATTCGCTGTACAGATTTTTCCGGGAGCTCCAAAACGGCAACTACTCCTATATGAGCTGCTCTTAAGCAGATAGACACCATACATTTTGTATTTGAAATAGGGTATGTCTCAGGAGCCTCCAAAAAGGTTGAATACAAGATATTACACAAAACTAGGCCATGCCTTGCAAACCTGTAGGAGCGACTGCTTTCCATCTCTTTCAAGCCAAAGGGTAGGTTTCGTCTCGCCATGCTTTAACCAGCTGCAGGGTAAACAGCTACATCTCACCTAGTTAGCTGAAATCTCCTTTCTTTAATGTGGCAAAAGGTAGGTATTCTTAGGACGCAGTTTATTTGACCTGTTTTACATGTCAGTTTAGGGGTGGGTGAGGTAAATCTTATCCTCAACACTGTTTCTTCTGATTATAAAGGGAGCCCAAGTTAAACATTCAGAGAAGAACACCTATGTTTGCTCATACCAGCCCCTCTCCAAATGTTTCAGCGTTCGGCGATCATAAGTTATTTCCTCCCTTTCCCAAAAATATCAGCCAACATTCTTCAGCTTTCAGTTTTTCCATTTGGGGAAAACATTGTTACACAGAAATAAAACATTTTCCATCATCTCTAATGCAAGCATGTGCATTGCTCCATGCATGTGCACGTGGCGATGCCTATTGCTTGCACCAGGGGAGCTACTAAGATGGTCGGGAGTTTGCAGGACTGGGATTCTGGTCAAAGTTACACCACGGGAAAGGCTTGGTGCAGCCCGGATTTTGGTTGTGTCGGTCCCTCAGAGCTGCGAGAGTTTCTAAAGAAATCTGACCCTGTTTGTTCTTTCTAAAAATGATGCCTTGATGCGCATCGGTGAACTCGTTAGTTGGAGACAGTCATTGGGATGCTGGTAGCTTGTAGAGAAGCACACGATTCATTTCCCACACGGCACGTTCACTGATCTCTTTTTAATATTGGTCTCTGATGCCCTGCTCTCACTAAAGAGCGTTTTATGGTACATGTGATACAAATAACACCAGAGGTTTTTTTCCAAAGGGCTATTTTTGACAAGAGCTGTTGCTCTGACAGCGGATCGCTCGATCAATTCAAACTGAATGTCAGCTAAAGGACAGCTTTTCAGTTTTCTCTTTTTCCTTTTTTTTTTCATCGCTAAGAAAAATGAAGCAGTGGGTGTTGATTTATGACAGTTTTACTAAAATATCTAAAGAGTACAGTTCAGTTTAAGAATAGATTAGTACCAAGAGGAATAATCACTGGGGCTTCCACTCCTGCTCTTCTTCTCGCTCAGACAAAATGGGTTTCCGGAGAAGCACCATTTGCACAAGGACCGTGTAAGAAATGTAGAATTAGGCACTTTGAGTTGGCTGGTAGGGTACCCAGGATGCAGAGCAAGCATCCCCCAGCCCTGTGGGACCTGAGGGCTCTCCTCAGTGGTGTTTCACACACCATACCTGGATTCGGCCTGTACCAAGGACGACTGCAAAACTCTCACGCTGCTGGATCAGGGCCAGGGGCAAGCAAACTGGAAACCTGCAGCAGTATGGGTTTGCCTGGTGTTACCGGCTGGTTGGGGAAAGCCCGCTTCTCTTGACTCCTGGCCAAGGTACATCGTCCTTTGCTTCCAGCAAAACCCAATGAGAAAAACATGCACCAATTCAAAAGATGTCATATATATCAAACGGGACCGTCAAGGTCATCCAGTCCTTTTCGTGGTGTTTTTCCGTGGGGCTTCACAAAAATAGGCTGACAGGTGGTCACAGAGCTTTGCATGAATTTGTGGATTACCAGGCCAGAAAGAAGCATCCCTTGACTGTCAGATTTTCAGTCTCAAAGACACAAGCTAGAGAAAATGACCTGATTTTTTTCAAAAACATGTGCCTATGACCAGTCTGTCCTTTTACTTGCTCACTTCATGACACCCGTGCGCACACATAGGGACATATCTGAACACACAGGAGACCCAAAGCATTTTTTTCAGAGATTCTTCCCCTTTCACACTCCGGTCTTAAACATTCTTGATAGCTTACTCTGTCTCAAAATAACTGTCTACGTTAGTTTTTTGAAGTGAGATTGTATCTATGAAATAGTAAAGGGGATAAACAGACAACAAACTGCATCCCTCACTAACACTTAACTCCGATTGATTGTCAATCCCTTGTCAGGCCAATTGCTGTCAAAACCAGGACAAGCAATGGCATTTTTCATTCCCACCATTGCAGCTGTTGTCTTTTTCTGTTAGCCCAATTAAACAAAGCGAAAAGGAGTAGCACCATTATCAGAGCCAGTTTGCCTTAGGATATAAATTGTCGTCTTGTATTTGTCCATAGCCAACACTGCAAGAATAACAAAGCGATGCCATAAAACTCAACCACTGTGCTGAAAACACAAAAGAACCATTTTTTCTCCTCCAACTCAACATGGCATCCAGCCATGACACCCCATGACAGGCGCCGGCCCTCCCTCAGCCCGGCCCGATCGCAGGGCTGTGCACGGCCACCCTGTGTTGCCTGCAGCCAGCCCCGTGCCTGCAGCGCTGGGGGACAGGGCTCAGCCTGAGCCCAGCAGAATCGGACTCCTTCCCCCTGCCACCCTGGGGCCAAGGGGTTTTGCTGGGTGCCATCATGAAAGCTGTTTTCCCTCCTCCGCCTCTCCTCCACAGTTGGCGGGAGAGAGCCCTACACCTTTCAGCTTGGAAAACAAGAGGGAATCAGTAATTTTCTCTGGTACCGTTAGCCAAAGCCCTCTTGGAAAGGAGCCTGACACTATTATTGTGGAAGCGTAGCTGACTTCTGGCAATAAATGCCAAAGAAGTGCATCACCCTTGTGGCTTGTTGTCTACATGGCAGGACACCCTGTTGTGTGCTGGATTGTCACATGTAATCTATGCAAATGCAGTCATTAGCTTTAGCAGATGTTTTTTTATCGTGCTCCTTCAAAACTGAAAAGGGATCAGCAGGGATTTTTGTTTTCTTACTTAGATTTTGAGGAACAGAATAAATTGCAGCAAGCTCTTGTTAACGTGAACGCATCCTTCCCGGTAAATAAGGCTGTGCGCCTACTTCCACTCTACACAAGAACATTTTATTTACTGCTTTTCAGCTTCTCAATCTAAATTTTAACAAAAATCCTCCTAACAGGAAAGTATGTTTGTGTTTATTGTCTGCCTATGACACAGGGAGACAGATACCTTATTGAGGTATCAGACAGGAGAATCAACGGTAGCAGCAGATTTAAGTTCTTCATTTCTGGTCTTTGCTACTAGGCAGTGCCCCTCATTACAAAACACCTTTTTCGCTCTCCTTGAGCTAGTTCATCTCAGTTAGATGGCTGTGATAGACAGCAGAGCAGTGGGCAAGGAAAGTCGGATGCGGCCACTTGGTTTGGAGGGCGAGAGGGTTTAATGGCATGAATGCGGGCCATTTTATGCCTGTTGTCTCACCGCCAGGCAGGACCCTGTACAGAAATCAGATGTGGCCACAATGTCCCATACTCAAGCCATAGTCGGGCTGTGAGAGCTCTAGGGGCACAACCACCATCTGACCGCAAGAGCTTGTGGTGGACTTGAGACCAGAGCAGGGACCAAGGCAAGACTGACATGAAAGAGGCGAGAAAGAGGGGGAAGCTGAACTAAGAGGATTTGCTGGGGGCTGTGCCAGGGAGCCCCTGGAGCAGCCATATGGCTGCAGGCAGTGCCGGGCACCACCAGCCTCCGCTGCCCCTGTGACCGTACAAGCAGTTTCTTCTCAGCAGCACGGCAGTGGCCCTGCTGGGCTGGCAGTGGGCTCCCCGCCTGCCTTCCCTACGCTCTGCAGCTGCTCGCCCGGGTCTGTCGAGCCTCAGCAGGGTGTGGGCAGACGGCAGGGAGGGCTCAGGAGTGGCGGACAAGGAGCGAAGTGAGCAGAGAGCTTGAGCAGCCCGGCAGAGCTCTGCACCCCACAGCCCTCCTCGTCCTCCCCTGAGCACAAGCCCACCACCCGTGAGCCTGGAAGAGGACATTAGGCTGTGCTACAGTAATTAAGTGTGGATTGTGCATACATCTCTTGGATGTTTAAATCTGACCCAATTTAACTGAGTTTTAATTAAAGCTGCTCTGAATCGGCTTAAATCTGTGCTCCTTCAGTTCTCTAGGAAGATTTTAACTGCAGAGGTAGGATGCTATCTCATGAAGGCAGGAGAGTTTGAGCTGGTTAATTGTTTGGTGCACGTGAAAATCTAAATATGCTGACCCAAATGCAGCAGTGTCCATGGAAATCAGAGTGCCCAGTTTCTCTGGGAATGGAGTCCCACAGGGATGGGAGACTTTCAGCCTCACAACTCTCTGTCCCAAGTGCAAGGTACACTTTCTCTTCTTGTTTTCTCCAATGTAAATAAATAGTTTTGTGTACCATAAAGAAAACCAACCCTACCAAAATCCCCCATTGCATAAATAAAAGGGAAAGAGTAAGAAAAAGACCAAAATCACATCAATTACTGAACAACTAGAAAGCACTTAGACAGTGATAGGAATGCATATAAAATAAGATAGAACAGAACACAGTAGCACAGACCACTAATGTAAATTTGGTGTAACCCCAGCATCTGACTTGCCTTTTGCACTGCAAATATGGAGAAGCATTTTAAGGGAATGATGCTTTCCTATTAATCATTTATAGTATTGATAAGGTATTTCTTGTAAGTCTTTTGTTTTGTTTTGTACACTAAACATTATGGATGTGCAATTATAATAAAACATTGCAAAGTATTTGCTACTAGCTAGGGAGAAAGATTTCCAGAGAAGTTTTTCTTAGCATCAAAAGTGAAAAGTCATTTACCCTAAGGAAATACATTAACCTGCTACAAGTTAAGAGAGTATAATATTGTCAAGAGATTTCTGAAAATTTTAAGAATCTTAGCATCAGATAGTAAATTATTACCTTGTAATAAGGTGTTTGTGTGTAGGTTGTCATGTTTCTTTTATACTTAATAAGAATTAAAAAGAACAAGAATGACACAGGATACTGTCAAAATGGCAGGAAGCAATAATCGAACACTTCCATCTGCCTTCATTTCACACTGGTGACATGTTTTTCACTCTCCTTGTTTGAAAGAGAGAAGACTAGAGCATAGAATCACAGAACAGTTTGTGTTGGAAGAGACCTTAAAGAGCATCTTGTTCCAACCCCCCTGCCATGGGCAGGGACACCTTCCACCAGACCAGGTTGCTCAAAGCCCCATCCAGCCTGGCCTTGAACACTTGCAGGGAGGGGGCATCCACAGCTTCTCTGGGCAACCTCTTCCAGTGTCTCACCACCCTCATTGTGAAGAATTTCTTTCTAACCTAAATCTACCCTCTTTCAGTTTAAAACCGATACCCCTCATCCTATCACTACCTGCCCGTGTAAAAAGTCCCTCTCCAGCTCTCTTGTAGGCCCGTTCAGGTACTGGAAGGCTGCTGTAAGGTCTCCCCAGAGCCTTCTCTTCTCCAGGCTGAACAACCTCAACTCTCTCTGCCTGTCTTCATAGGAGAGGTGCTCCAGCCCCCTGATCGTCTTTGTGGCCCTCCTCTGGACTTGCTCCAATACATCCATGTCTTTCTTATGTTGGGGGCCCCAGAGCTGAACTCAGTACTGCGGGGTTTCACCAGACTAGAGGTGGAGAATCACCTCCCTCGACCTGCCAGTCACGCTTCTTTTGATGCAGCCCAGGATACGGCTGGCCTTCTGGGCTGTGAGCGCGCGTTGCCAGCTCATGTTGAGCTTCTCATCAACCAATACCCCCAAGTCCTTCTCTGCAGGGCTGCTCTCAATCCCTTCCCTGCCCAGCCTGTATCTGTGCTTGGGATTGCCCCAACCCATGTGCAGGACCTTGCAATTGACCTTGTTGAACTTTATGCTGTTTGCACGGGCCCGCCTACGAATGCAAGGTACACTACAAATGGCACTATAAATCTATGTTTAGTGTGTTTCTCTTTATTGAGGGTTTGCTGATATAAGCCATAGTGGACAATCACACTAGTGGGCTAAATTACAAAGGCAGGTCTTTAAAATGTAGTTATTTTTATACCATATCTGCATCACCAGGCTCAAGCAGAACCCCGGGGACCTGGTTATGTAAGACAGCAGTGTCAGAGACGTAGAAAGCTGCACTTGCCAGTAATTTACATCAACACATTTTCAAGTGAGAAGTACAGATCTAGACAACGTATAAACCATAACTTGAGCGCCTACATTTGCATTTAAGCCTCTTGACAAACAGCTAAATGAAAGCACTAAAAATTAAAGTGGCAATAAAGAAATACCAGCTGACTTAACTCAGAGCTCAGCCGGGGCCTCTGTAACCTGAGCCAAAGACCGGGCAGAGCAGCAAGGATACACTTTTTGGTGTGGGGATGCTGGAGAGGGCAGCTGGGTGCACTGTGGCTGGCCCTAGGTGGACTCAGCAGATAGTTCCCAAAATCCTGGTTCCCTGCTGCTCCCGTTCCCTGTGGTTGGAGACCCCTGAGGAACACCAAGGAGATTCTTCTTGCACGGAGTCAGGGAAATACAGGGTTGAAGGTGCCACATGGAGTCAGGAGAGGATTTCCCTTTCCTATAGGTCTCATGAGGACTGCAGGAGAAGAGAACGCCTCTAATTCCAGCCCCTCAGCCTTCTCCAAGCAGAGACAAGCACCATCAGGGGACGCAGCCCAGGGAAAAGGAGAGCCATGGACAACATGGAGGGAGATGACAAATGCATCCTTCCCAGGAAGGCGCATTGTGCCCAGGTTACACACAACACCTCTGGAAGCTTTCTAGGCTCTGTTAGAAACACCTCAATCACACCAGTTTTGGGTCTTTGCCCCAGGCTGTGACTTTCTGTCAGTAACAAAGAAGAAGAATGGGTTTATCATCTAAAGTAAAAAAGATTGGATATTACTGAATTACAGAAAGGACTGACCTCATATGTATCACATCATTTTTTCCCTTCGTGTGTGCAAAGAGATCACTATTAGAGATATACAGGCTCCATACAGTAAGCAGAGATTGTTGAAAAGGTCTTTTTCCTGTCTCTGTTCTCATTTAAGCAGTTTTCTGTAAAAACTCAACTGGGAATTTCCTAAAGAGACTAATACTACCAGGCCAGTTTAATCCCTGCTTACTTTATCTGCATTTATAAGTCTTAGAATTATTTAATTAGTAACTAGTGTTACAGTGCATGTGAATTACTGTCCTATTAAGACAAAAAAATTTTTAGCAGGATTTTAAAAAAAAAGTGCAAAACTCCTTTGCCCTGGCCCAGTCCCCAGCCATTCAGCTGGACAAATGGGGGCTAGTGTTTGTGAAGCAGTCTTATTGCTTGAGTTTTTGCACCAGGGAACTGCAGAGTTTCAAAAATCTTTCTATTGCTCCTCTAGAACACAATGTGTATCATGACCCACTGACATCAAAACAGAAATGGCTACGGTTTTGGTTTGGTTTGGTTTGATTTTCCATAAATACGTGAATAACTTTACTAAACACCAGAACAGAAACAGTAATCTCTCCTGACTTCTCGCAAAGCACGGGAGCTGGTGTATGCTGGGGTTGGTCTGTGTGACTGGATACAGCCCCACACTCCCAGGGGCTCTGCAGGGCCCGCTTTTCCATCAACATGTTCACTTTTGCAAATCTTAGCCACTAATTTTATTTGCAGAAAATTATACAAGACTTGGTCAATTCTGCTCTGGGGAAAAACAGCTCTCACAAATAGTTCTCATATTTAGCATGACGCTTCTTCAGTTTTCTCCACATTCTCCTTGAAACCTGAACAAAGCCATAGATTTTAGCATGAAGGACAACCACAGTAGCACTCTTCCCCATTTCAATAGCAGAACAGTCACTAGTCACCTTGAAGTGGCTACACATACATGAAGGGCACTGGTTTATGTCAGTCTTACTGGCATCGCTGCAAAGGAGCATTAGTGCCTGATTCTGCAAAACTTTGCTATTGAAATAAAAAAATGCATAAACTCTGCTTAATTCGGAAGATATCTGATTATTTGACTCATGGAAAGCGGGACCAGAGCGGTGTTGGCTCTGTAGTCCACTGGGGATGATCTGCAAAAGAAGTTGGAGGCACCAAAGAAGGTCCTGGGGAGACAGAGCTCAGTCGGTGCCACTCATGAAACGTCTGTGGGTTCCAGTGACTGCACCAAACTGAGATGGGAGAGCAGAGAAAAGGTGGACTAAGAAATGGGAATTTTTGAAAAAAGCAGAAAAGGATGAGGACAGAAAAAGGGTAAGGCCATGCCACACAGAAGATACGGTATGCAGAAGTAACATCTTGTCTTCTGTCTCTAACATATAACATAGACTTCAGATCAGCTGGGAAATACCCTGGGCTGCTGTAGCGCAAGCCGACGCAGAGGCTGATACATGCGCAAGCGATGCCTCAGGAGGCCAGGTCACAGGCACAGGCAGACTCTGCCCAAGCCCCAGCACCTGCAGTTTTGTGGTGTATCGGTGTTATCAGCTGTACTGAAAAGCAATCTACTGCAAAGCAAGGTTGGAAACATGGCTGGAGCACAGCCAACACAGACCAGCAAAGCAGCCAGCAGTCCAAAATACTATTTTGAAGGCAGGAACGGCCATGGGTGCTGCAACAGAAGGTCAGCCCCAATCCTGGCTGCTCCAGAGGTGTCTCACCAGCACTAACGCAGGTGTGACAAGGTGGCACGGACAAGGAGTGAACCCTCTCGGATGTTCATATGGGCACCTTTTAGCTGCAAATACTGCCATTCCTCTGCTGCTTTCCAGACAGAGGCAGCACCTTGCTGCCATGGCTCGAGCAGGAGGTGCCTCCTCTCAGGCTACTTTGTCCCTGCCGGGGTGTGGGCAAACCTTCCCGAGGAGAACTGACAGCACAGACACAAGCAAGTATGTGTGCTGCAGCCCTGAGACCACCAAGGGGGTTCTGAGGGCCCCATAGTTGGGCCCCACATGGGAAGGTAATTTTTGCTGTCCGGGGCTGGAGCGTCACTCCTTGTGCTGCCCAGCCTGCTCCTCCAGTAGATGAGAAGTGACTGAGACCGTGACCCCACACCAGTTTCCATGCATGGCTGAAAAGCGAGCAAATGAAACATCCCTGAATTGCAGGTAGTGTTGCATGAAGGCAAGAGGAAGGAAGAAACCACTCATGCCTTTCTCTTTTGTCCTTTCCAGGCAAGGGCAAACCAATCTGGTCGGGATAGCTTTATAATTGAATTAACCTTGAAAAAAATACCTACCTTTGCATGAACTGAGACCATTTGAGTCCTTTCTAACACCCAAAGGGCTCCAGGGTTTGCATGCCACAAGCCAAATTCCAGCTGTCATCCTTATTGCAGCGTTTGACCCAAGAAGCATCGTCACCAGTGTGAGATAGTTCAAGTCACCAGTTACTGATCTTCTGGCCCTTCCAGATGTTTATCTCAGAGTTTCCTCTTGCTGTTGCCTTTTGATCGAGAGAGGAATCTGGCACTGTGGGAAGTGGCTGAGTTTCACAAGAAGTCCCAGGTGAAACCCTTTAATCTAATGTGTGTTTCCAATCACTTCCTTATTTCTGGCCATTTCTCAGCTGTGTCCTTTAAAAATTCATTGAGGGAAAAACACACTCTGTAAAATTAGAGTTATCCTCAATACTCTTCAAAGGTTGAGTGTAACACAGGTGGTTTGTTCACTGCTTTTCTTCCCACAAATGCACATGAGAGAGAGTGTGTTCAACTTTATTTTCAAATATTTCATATTTGAAAATACTTCAGACACTTCATATTCTTGTCCTCAAAAATAGCCCATACCTTCATTTCTTTTTTTCTTTGACGTAGTAAAGAAAAAACAGGAAAGGACAAGGTTTTTTTGAGGATCCCCTCCAGGAGCAGAGGATAAAATGCAGTGCCCAAAATGGGCCAGTTATAGTAAAGGAACAAGAGTAAGAGAAAAAACAGGAGTAACAAGGAAAGGCAGGGGAGAACAACCCGGTGTGCAATGGAAATCTGACTAATGGCTGGGCCTGATGAAAGGCGCAGACATTAAACAGATGGGCTGGAAAGCCAAGCGAAAAGCCAAAGCGGCGGCTCTGCTGCGCTGTGTCCCGAGACGGTCACCACGGTACATTGGGTGGCCGAAAGGAGAGGAGCAGGGACATCTGTAACCAAAGCCAGCAGCTTCTCAGGCATGCATGCTGATGGAAAAGCGGTCACCACCATGTCCATGCTGCAAAGGTAGCCTCATAGTTTCTCTCTGGAGCTGAAAAGGGCATCAGAAACACTTTGAAATTAAATAGCTAATGTGTAACACACACTCAGATAGGTATGTGTATGGCCTTTGCTTGAGGGTATGATTGATTCAATGGATATGTGTGATTTGAGTAACTGCAGAATTCAGAGAACCAAACTGCTATGTCTGTGACAATGTCATTAAAAAAAAAAACCAAACCAGAATTGCCATTTTTCTAAGTGATGAAGACTTGGAAAGCCAATAAGGAATTCAGAAGAGCTCAGTGAAAAACAAAACCTCAAACCCAAGAGCAGCCTGGAATTATTTGTCCCAATTAGTTAAATTTGTGATTTCACATCCCCCAGGGTGGTTTCTTCTATGTTTACAAAGTAACTTCCTTAAATCTTGACAGAACAGCTGAATGCTAAGACCCTTAGTTTATATTACTTTTTCTTTCACCAGTTTTGTGGGAGAACACAGGCACGTCATTTCAGTACTCAGGTTTCTGTTTCTCCAGCTATTCAACAGATTAGTAATAAGGTGAATTATTGCTTTTATGGTAATTTAGGTTCCTTCAGTTGGTGGTGCTGTGCAAGTGGAAAAATAATTAGTACGAGACCTCCTGGCACCCGCAAAACTCACTGCAATTGCGGCTGTAGAAGGTCATTAGTTTTTCTTTACTATAGAATTCGTAGGTTAATGTATTGGCACCTTTTTTCCTTGCTGTTATTGGTTTAATCTATGCGAGAGCTGTCAGAGGCTGTGGCTGTTTCTTGCTTTGCAAGTACAGAAACACAGTCTGTTCCAGCACAACAATTTTTATATTTCTGTTAGCTGGTGTAAGGCTGGGCCTATTTGCCCTTGATTACGTGTTTAATTAGGTCTACAATATTCCATAATTAATGTCATAAACAAGATCTGAAATGGGGTTTAGATCTTGATAGGTTTCTAAGCTTATGCATCTCTTTTTACTGCACGAAACCGCCAATGCATTTATCCTCAGATACTCCGTTAACTCTTCATGATATTGCCCTAGTCCAGCTATTCCTTCCGACACTTCCAATCGATATTTGCTAACAGTTTGACAATCACAACAAGAAAAAAAAGAAAAGCAGCTAACGGCATTGTGAGATGGGCTGGATTTTCTCTCTGGCCAGGCTTACAGCTAGAAAATGTCTTCCACCAGCAGGTCTCCTGCATGCCCTTCACTCCCATTGAAGCAAAAGAAAAAACACCCTGCTTGATTGCTCTGCTGCAAATTTTCCCTCTTTCCACCCCAGCTCCCAGCCTGAATGGGCTTTGTCTGGGCTGCTGCTTTGATGTTGCATCAGGCAGCTTTGAAACAATAACTTGAAGACAGCATTAAAGCCAGCCAAGGGTAAAACATCCAGCCACCGCTGTGCAGTTGTGCAGATACATGCCACGGCTTTGCAGGGAAGCTGGAGGTGGCCACAATGAGCCCCCGAATTCGAGACCACAGGCTGCCTCTCGCAAGGAGCTCTGTGAAAGCCGGGCAGGGACAAAGATCCACCCTCCCATTTCGGACCGTTCACTACTTTGAGTGCAAACGGGATAGATACAGCCCTACCAGAGCTGTCGTCATATGTTGGTTTTGAACAATGGAGGATTGAGAGGGGAGAAAAAAAGTTGTTTGTGTGTGTGCATCTGTCAATAAGGGAGCTTAAGTTGGGGACGAGACGAGTGCTGGAGAGGTATTCAGGGAGATTAAGTGCAGCAGATTTATGTGTGAAATCTGGTTAGTGTTGATGCAAAAGGTTGTGGGGGAGATTTTCAAAAGCACATGTGGGAAGATACTGCTTGCATACTATTGATTTTCTATTTTGGTGCCTAGCTCTCATCGCTGCATGACAGTCTTGTGAAGCACTGGAGCTCCTGGAAGATGCCGATGAAGCAAGCAGGTTCATGAGTCAACGCTGACACCATCATCCACTGCAGAAAGTGAGGGGGAATGAGCCATGGGAAAGACACCCCCATTCCTCCCATATTGCAAAGTGAAGACAAGGCATTGGTCCCTGCTCCCCACACATTTTCCAAATAACTGGTAGCTCAGGTGGAGGTCAAAGAGGAAGAGCATGGTCAAGAGCTGTCGGCATGTTTCCAGCTTTGTGAGCAGGAGTCATCGCTGCATCAGGGAGGGCCAACAGAGGGGAGTGCAACCCCTGAGTCCACTCTCCCTGTAATTAACCCATCCTCATCTGCAGGCAATCCCTTCCTCTCTGTTTTATCCAGACCTGGCACCACCAAGCACCAGCAGCAGAGATAGGGCTGCAGTGAGTGCCCACACATGAAGAGGGAGATGTAAAAGCAAGAATGGGTTTAGCAAAGTTCTGAACCATGGGCACTACGGCTCTTTGCTCACAATCAGGAGACAGCAGCTGCTGTCCCACCACATGCACTTTGTTTATTTCCTGAAGGCAGAAAAATAAAGTAGGTCACTGTCTTACTTGCCAGAAGCAGAGATTAAGGATATTAGGAAAGGGCACAGTATAGTGTAAGCTGCTGATGAGATCCAACCGGCACAGCTTTATACATGAACATGAATGAGAAACTCAGTTGCTGACATGAAAAACAGAGATCATGTTTAGATACTACATGAAGAAGAGACATCAAGTGTGCTGGTAATAGAGAAAAATATGCATTAATTAGAGGCTCTTAAAGCAAAGATGTAAGGTTTCTAGCTCTTGAAAAAACAGGAGGCAAAGTAGAACAGGATTAGCTGTCACGTAGGTTGAAGAGTGCTCATCAAGCCCTTATTTATTTTCCTGAAGAGGCCTCAGTTTCTAAAGCACTGCACACCTAACAGAGCCTCTTCAAGTTGGTGAGAGCTGTGGGTAACCAACAGCCCTTAAGATGACTAAACTGGTGGCTCAGGTGGTTTGCCATTAAATGTTCACTCACAGAAATGAGAATTGTTCACGCTCCCCTTTCGGGCATGTCCCATCCTGCAAGAAACATGGAACATTATACCTAAGGCAAGTCCAATTACAAGCAACTAGCAAATTCTAGGAAAATGAGAGAACAGAAAAACCTTTTTTATTTTTTAATAAGAAAAAAGAATAAAGACATTCACTGAGGAACTACAGGAAATCATACGCACAAATTATACAACGCAACAAGAATTTGTACACAATTCTCATAAGTATGAATTATGCATTTCAGTGAAGTGTATAATTTGAAACTTGAAGTTCTCTCTGCCTTGGACTCCTCCCTTGTGACTGTGTCCGCACGGACTTGTCCTTACGCAAGCAAGGAGGCAGTCGCGCTTGTTAAAAGCAGCGGAGGTGTTCAGAAAACACCGGATGAGCTTTTCAGTATTGGGACCCCTCCTGAGCAAGCATGTCAAAGAGGAACCGCAGCTTTTGCAAGTGGTCAGGAGGCTGCAAGATCACCACGCTCATTTCCATTTGTGAAAAAGTAAGGATTTTTAAGATTAGACATTATTAAAGTGTGTAATGCCTTGGAAACAGACAACGTCCCAAAGGAAGCAAGAACAGAGACGGGGAAGATTTATCTGTAAGTCATTAGTTCCGTTTTTTTTCATTTCTAAATCCCCTTTCTTTCACTATTTGAGGAAGGGCTCCTGGGAAACAGCTAGCACTGCAGTCTTAGCCTGCATCCCTGTGCATGTTTCTGCCTAAACCCTCCTGCTACATACACATGCTTATTTGCCATGTAAACCCAAACCAGGGCTTTCACACGCACCAGGGCTCACCTGCACAGCAGTGAGGATCCAGGCCCAGTTCCCCCAAAGCTGAGCGCCCCGTTGCCCTTCCCACAAACGCACAGAGAGTGCCAGGACATGGCAGTAGGGGCAGGGCTGGGGGGTGCCCCGACATCTACGCAGGCAGCTGTGGGAAGAGCAAAGGCAGAATAACGCAGACGTGGCTTTACCGAGGGAGCCAGTAAAGGCAGGCGCCAGCACAGGACACCGGTTTTGTGCTGCCTCTGTATGTAACAGCAGAAGAGCCTGGAGCTGGTTTGGCCCCTGGGGGGACAAATAGTTGCACGCTTATCCTACAGAAGGGAAGAAAAGTTATTTCAGACGTGGTTCATCCTTCATGGTCAGTCAAGAGACATCTGAAGTGAGGTAGAGGTCTAAAATAGTTTACATGGATGGCTACCTAGAAATATCTCTGTCTCCATTGTCTACAAGGGACTGGATTTGGACATAAGCACTCAAATTTATACTCCACGTCCTCGTCCCAGCTACGCTATGCCACAGCAGGGAGATGACTAAAGCCGTGCTAACAGGTGGGTTAGGCAGGCTTCGGGAAGGCATGTGGCAGGCAGCCAGGCCTGGGGACTTAAAACCGATCAGGAGGAGCTGGCACCTTCCTGATTATTATCAGGATAATCAGAACTCAGTTTTGGTACGTGCTTCACCAAAGGCAGAGGAATCTGGCTCCTTGATGTTATTTATCTGATTCTGAACCGCTTTGTGGACAGCTTTTTATTATTCTCATCTTCATTATCTACTGCTTAATTTTGTACTTCCCAGTTTCTCCAAGGTCTCTAGATATAACAATTTCAATTATTGTTTACAAAGGAAAGCTAATGCACTAAAACTATGTATTGACCATTCGTTCACGTCAGAATTTTGTTTTGTGTGAAGTTCTTCCTATTCTTCCTCAGTTTTGCCTCACAAGCTATTGGAAGAGAAAAGATTTAACATCTTGATTTTCACTGGTACTTCCCTTTAGCATTTTTTTCTTACTTGATAGATCTGCTGGAACTGGTAATATGGGGGAATCCTACTCTCCAGCTTCTGCAGAACTTGCTTTTTCTCCTTTACAAGCCTTTTAAGACACAATGCTAAGACATAAAAAATACCAGCCATCTTAGAGTAAAAACAGCATTTTAGCATAAAAAATTCAGGCTGTGCCAACATTGGGGACCTTTATCTGCCAGCTATATGCTGCTGTTCTAATAATCTAGATATAATATTGCTATTCTGCAATTTGATAGAAATTTTAAGCAGTTTGGGAGGAATTGTTATTCATTGTGATTTTAGTACCTCTTAATGGATTAATTCTAGATATTTTCCAGATAATACTATTAGAAAAGAGAATTATCATAGATGAAGCTTCAGGGCCCTCAGTCCATGTAAATGCCATATAAAATAAGACTAAATCTTTGGCCTGAATAGATTACGATCTAAGAAAAGCAAAGGAAGAACTGATGAAAAGAGGATATTATCTCAGTTTTCCACAGGCAAACAGGAGTAACACGGAGATTAAAAGAAGACTTATCTGAGGTCAGACAGAGCCTGCAGCAGACCCTGCCATCCAACTCGCATCTCCCAAAGAACCCCCATTTAACTATGAAGCCGTTTTCCTATTCTCGTACAATCCTAAGAGACAATTTTAAAAAGCTAGAGAGTTAACTCTCAGTTTATTACAGTCTGGAAAGTATTACAATATCTCTTAAGAGACACCAAATATTTTTCTCTGAATTATGCATCTGCTAGTAATTTAATAGTTTTTTTCCAGAGAGACAGGGTACAATAATATTTTTTTTGCTTGCTCTGCCTAAAGAATCTGGAATACAGGAATATTTACAAACTATTTAAGATGCTTTGGTGAGAGCAAGTTGCATAATTCACACCACCTATTTTTGTTCGACCTGCCACAGAAAAAGTAAATATTGCTTTCCGCACCAATCACTACATTTTTCCATGCTTACCTTGAAGTGAATCTCCTTCACAGAGACCGAACTCATGGGTAACAAATTAGTATCTTCAGTGCATAGCACAATTGCTGCCCATTGCAGAGATGGCAATTTATATCTGTGTTTCAAACTCTGTGTTTCAAGAGAGAAGGGAGAGGAGGATTTCCTACGTGCCCAAGGGAATAAAAGCCTCACCTCCACACAACGCGTGGGGCTTCGTCACCAGTGAGGAGCAGCTCAATGTAGTCAGCCCTACAGATCCTGCTCTTCCGCTTCCCAGTTCAATGTATTCAACTATCGGCATCACTTCTTGCCCTCAGACCTCGGCACACGCGTGGTATCGTGGCACATCTGGAACTTGTCTTAGAAATAATGAGGATCCAACCCCAGTAGCACCGAGCCCTTTAGGAAACACAGGTGTACGGGGGTGCAATATTGCCTTGGGAACATCACGGGTTAATCACACAACGTACATCTCCTTTTAGCATGGCAAAGCTCTGCAGAAACCTGCTTTTCAGTTCTAGCCTTGCTTTCCCAGCAACACACTTACAGCACAGACCACTTCAGAAACACTCCCCTTTTCAGAACTAACTCATCTATTTAGAACAGTCTCCAATAGTCTCTTTGAGCCCAGTAGGCTCAAATCTCCCTACCTTGTGTAGGGACTGTGGTTCAAAGCCTTCCCCTTATCTGTGCTGGGCTCACTGCATCCCCTGAGCCCCAAGGAGTCTCAGCGCACGTACTCTCTGTACTTCACGTATCTTGATTAGTTATCTGGAGGCCAGCCTTGCCTCCGGTGGGGGATGGAAAATACCATGGTGCTCTATGGCAAGCTTCAGTTACAGAGAGGCCCAAGGAGAGACCAAAGATGAGAGGGGGCTGCTCTCACGCTTTCTGTTGCTCTGCAACCCTGCTCAGCCCAGCATGCAGCCTGGGTGCCAGGACAGCCCTGCCAGAAGTGGCTGCCTGAACCCAACTAGGGCCATCAGGAAAATGAAATAGGGCCTCCCCTTCCACAGGCAGCTCTTAACCAGTACATTAATAGCTAAAAAGCAGCAGAGGAGAGACAGGATTTGGCACCCAACCTCCTTGCCTCTTTCACCAAGCACCAGCATATCTCACTGGCAGTCTCTAACCAGTTCCCTGCTCAGCACACCAGCTTTTTGAATCCTGTTGTTCAGTTGTACCTGCCAGCCAGGCAAACCCATCTCTGGGCTGCAGCCCAAGCTCTGCTACAAGCAGGATGAGACAGCAGCCTCCGGTGCCTATTAATAGTGTCCTGTGAGTCCCCCAACTCTCTATGAACAGCACAGGGCATCCAGGTGCCTTGCAAGGCTCCCCAGTGCCGCTGCAGAAGCCACTGCCATGAAGTGCTCCATCAAATAACCACTGCAACGTCAAACATCTAGGCACCTTGTTCCTTCATCAGCCCTTAATTTCCCAGGCTTGTTTTGGAGCTACTGCAAATTCTAGACATTTAACCTGGATGTAACTCGCGGTGCCTGACTTCACACATGACTGAGTGGGTCACTCAAGGCACCTTGCAAAGTCCAATGACAGAAACTGGCATTTTCACCATGCGGTTTGTACGACCTGTTTCAGATGTGCACCTTCGCCTGAGGGCAGCCATGCACTAAAAGCAGCTGTTCACCTATGCGAGGAGCCAAGGCTGACCAGCTCAGACATGGTATGGGCACATAAAGCTGGAGACAAAGCCCACGAGGTGCCACTGGGACCTGGGTACATGCCAGTAGTTTCTGATTCCTCCTTCGGGTTTGCTGGAAAGAGTGCTCAAGGGGTTTAGTAATTTACATGCTCAAGTGGGCAGAGTAATTTTATTTGTCTCATTGCTTTTCTATGATTTACAGCTTGGACATGGATTTCTGCATTGCCTCTGTTTCATTAAATTAGTGCTACGATCTCGAGGCGACTTTAAAATACTTTGCACAACTAACCTAACGTTACTTGCTTGCTCAAGTTGTCATATGAAATTTGCTTGTATTACACACACCTCTTCTAGCCAGTACGAATCCATTATTCTGGAAATGACTGACAATTTCAGGATCGATGAAGTGTTCAGTAACCTCATCATTACTCCGCATGTTTTCCGTCTTATTTGTAGTTTTACAAGACTTGGTAAAAAAAAAATCAGCATCTTCCCTAAGAAGTTGTATAGATGGCTTTCCCTACCACATCCATTTCCCTACCACGTCCATTTCCCTACCACGTCCATTTCCCTACCACGTCCATTTCCCTACCAGGTCCATTTCCCTACCAGGTCCATTTCCCTACCAGGTCCATTTCCCTACCAGGTCCATTTCCCTACCAGGTCCATTTCCCTACCANTAAAAAAAAAAAATCTGTTTTTCAGAAATCAACTTATCCAACTAAAAGTCTGATAAAACATAACCAACTGCAGAGTAAAGTCTACAAAAATGACAGAAAGAAGGTAAGATGGCAGTTGCTACTATCCTTGTACTACAGAAAGGAAAAAAATAATTTGATTTATTGGTACTTTAAGCATTACAGCTGAAAAATATGATGTAACAGCAACATAACTGCATTATGTAAGTAGCCTCAGGCTCTTTCCATAGTTCTCAGTCTAGATTGCACATAAAAGCTCCTCCGACAAGGACAACAGTGGCTGCCTCCAATTACACTGTCCTTTGAATGGCAGTAAAAACAAGAAACTAAACACAGTGTTGAGAGCTGCCTCTCAAACTCAGATTAACAGCAACTAATATTTCAATTTTCAAGTCACCATAAAGACCTGTTCCAAGTATTTGATGTTCTAGTAAAAAGGTATACTCAGCTTTGATAAGAGTTTTTCTGTAGAAGCTGTCTTCTTCCCCACCCACTCCCATTGCCGCTTAGCTTTATGTCCAGTGAGCCAGGGTTCCTAAAGAAAAGTAAACAGCTGGATGAGTATGTCATTAATGTATTTCTGTGCTGAGCCCTTCACCCTCAATGAAGGTTTAGAAGTGAAATGAGGTTTCGCTTCGTTTTTTAATATGAACCAAAGTATAAAGGCTTGACAGCTCCCTCCTAAACTTCAGTATCTTTAAAAACCTACGCTCCAGGATGGGCAATTAAAGCGTTGTGGAGTACATGTCACTATCATAGATCATGTTATTGATGGATATTAATAAAAATATTTCAAAACAAGGTAAAAAAATAACTGGAAAAAGCAAGAGAAGCAAGAGTTTTGCTTCACCCAAAACAAGTCACAGCCTCTGCAGAGCATCCAGGTAGGAACATCTTCAAGGCAATGGATCATTTTGAAACAACCCTTGCATGCAGGAACCCATCCCATTTCTAACAAAGTGGCAAATGTTCAGGTCACAGTGGTCATTATAATGACTTCAGAGAGGTGTCACTTACCCACTTCAGAGAGTGTGAATCCACTATAAAAAAAGTATTTTAAAAGTCACACGGAATACCCAGTATTATTTTCTGAATTAAGCCAAAATATGTCTTTATTGGGTTTTTTTCTTTCTTAAAACTATATGGATTAAAAAGATGTTTTATGCAAAGTGCTACCAGTTTTAAATTGCTACATTTAATTCAGAAACTATTTGACAGACGCAGGAACATCTTGGATTTTTTTCTCCTCCTATAAAGCATGCTGTAATTTGGAGCCAAATACATAGTATTTTTTTATCCAAAGCTGAAAATTCAGTTTAGCCCAACCTCTACCAGAGAGCTGGGAGGGGAGCTTTCCCTTAATTTGGAAATTGGAATTAACATGAAAAGTTATGGAAAAGGCAAACATGACTTAACACTGAGCCAAAAAGTCTCTCTGGAGCTACTAGAGACTCACTCAGTGGTACAGCTGTAGCTCTAATGGCTCAAATGCTGCTAGAAAACCAAGTTCCCTTGACCTTGTAAGACGTGAGATGCCTTAGCTCTTTCTAGGCTGTGATGACCAATTTCTAAAAACCTCCCCAGGGAAAGAGCATGTCCTCAATACACACACTGCCTGTTTAACTAACACTAAAGGCACTCCCATTATCTGTTACGTAGTAAGCCTACAAAGCAACAGACTGAGCATGACCAGCACAATTTCAGAGCACCTTTTAATTGTAGTAAGTCAGTGCAGCTCTCCCTAATCCTCAGTGACAGAGCACCACACTCTTCACATCCTCAAGTGCTGCTCAGAAGTGCTGCTCTTCCAGCACTTGCCTAATGGTCCTTTTCAGAACAGGGTCAGGTCATTCCCTCTTCTGCACACCTGCCATAATACCAGTTTCCAAATTACCGCCCTGTTCCACAGCTCAGACCAAGCATGGTGTAGTGCTGCTAGAAATCCCAAATAGTGGTTTTCTACCTTGCTGACTTGGATAACTGCTACCAAGACAAGCAGCTCAGTAGTAAACCACTGTCCCTTGGCTGACCTCTGCAGCTATGGACGAGCAGCTCTTCTCAGCCTCAGCTGCCTTGGAGTCTGACTGCATATAGGCAGATAAGACAGAAAAAAGCAAAAACAAAAAATAGCAGAAATGACCAGAACCTGAATAGCCACAAGAACGCTAACCACAACAGAGCATATAGGACTCTGCAAATCTGCAGATAAGAGAGAAGTCTCTGCCAAGTTGTGCTCTTTAAATAAACTTTTGGCAAGACTTTAGGATAGCAAAGGGGAATTTTACATATGGATTCTCATCTTGCAATATAATAAGCCAAATGGAGACCCAGGAATTTGAATTTTTAGGGCTATATATAAACTCAGTTATAGAGTTATATAAATAGCTCAATTCCTCCATATATTACAATACCTCAAACACCAGTAAGTTAAAGCAGTTCTTATTGCTCACCCTAATCCTTTCCCCACAGCTGAACTCCAGCAGACCAGCCTTTTTCCTGCAACAGTCTAAGCAGAAATTTGTTCCCTTTTTGTATGCAATCTACTGTATGTGATCTCTGCTTGGGAAGCAGCTCTCCTTTTCTTGGTTCATATCAGCAACTAGCCAGATACTAGTTATCTCTCTTCTCTCAGGCTGTCCTTTGGCACTGTGGATGGATCTGCGTGCTATGGGATATAAGCAGCAGCAAAGGAATTAAAGCACAGTTTGGTCTCAAATTTTTTACAGCTACCAAAACCTCAGTGCTCTCCTCAGCACTGTATTTCACGAAATTTGTAGTGATGGTTACAGCCAATTGTGCACCATGTTCCCACTTTACATTTTCCTTCCCCAAAACGCAGTCACCATCCAAAGCCAACTCATCACAACTAGTCAAACACAACCACTAGATTAATATTTACAAAGCTCTGTTTTGATAAAGCGCCAGGAACTAACGGTGCTCATGCTTCTCTTCTGAGACACTACTAACCACACACACCTCTTATCATTCTAGCTGCATTCACACTGGGATTTAAATCACTTAGAAAGACGAGTTACATAACAAATCTACATTTAAGGAGGGTCTTAACATATGCACAAATAGTCATCCTTTTTCTTCCCCTAACCATTCCTTTTCAGTAGTCTTCATAATAGCTGTCAGTAGTCTCCTTTGACATTTCCTGCACCCACACGAGCATTTAGAAGCCCTTCAGATAAATGATATAATAGCAATTGGAACATTTTTTCTGCTAATGTGCTGTCCTTATCACATACAAGAGAAAAAGGTAATCATAGTTGTTATTCTATCATGATAGTCACTCTTTAACCTCTCGAACATAATGTGGACTAACAGGACACTTGCATGTTACCAGGTAACCTAGAAAGACAATGCACATGCAAAGTTCAGCAATCAAGCATAAAAGTAAACTTTTGGTTTATTAAGAATCATTTCTTCCACCAGCATACTACTGAGAACAAGTACACTAAAATCTTAAAGTAGTAACCAATCACTGAGACCGTTTCCCCCACTAAAGCATTCTGCCCTGAATCCCAGAGCACCGAGCTGCAGCAGCCTCATGCTTTCATAGAGGGACTCAGCCAGAGGAGCCAGTTATCACAGCTAAGGAACATCTCTGAGCATCCACACTCCTGAATATTCAGAGAATGGCCCTGTCCTCTGCCAAGCCATATTCCTGCAAGAACACAGCCATTTTCAGTGTTTTAGCCAGGACAGCTTCAGGGGATGGAAAAATAAACACAAACCAGAGAATAACATTTTTAGGATCACTTAATCTTGCATCAAATTCTGGAACCAGTTAAGCTGGCATCGAAGCCCTCAAGCCACTGCACTACCAGCCCTTCCTCCCACAGCCTCACACAGCCACCACAAAGGTCAAGAATTACATATCCATCTTCATATAGTTTTTATGTCCCACTTTCTTCTCTTTAACCTTTCTGTGCAGTACCCAGCTAATTCTCACACATGCTGTCTATTCTCAGGTTAAACATGCATATTCCAAGCAATGCCTAAAATTAGGCAGGGTATAGTTACAGACAAGTGATGCAATGAATACTCCCTGAACTAAGTCAGTAAAATAAATTAACCAGCCTCAAGGCTATACTAAGAGCTGAAGTTAAACTTAGCTTTTCCCTCCACTTACACAGGCACGTATGAAACTCTGCACTTTCACTACATCTAGTAGCATCCACGCACCAGAAGCGCATGTGGATGAACACATTCTTGCACTTCATGAAGCATCTACGGCCACTGGATACAGAACCCAACTGCCAGATGTTATGATTGTTGTGGCACAGGCTAAAACATCCTGCTAGGACTTAGCAGGAGTTTTGATATTTTCCCCCAAATGGTACTAACCAGATTCTCCCACAGCATATTCCAGCATACAGCCTGCCTACCTGAAAGGAAGCCACTTGAATAAAGACCTCCAGTTTGAAGAGAGCCTTTAAGCTGCATCTATCTATGGGAGCAGGATCCCATTCTGTAACAAAAAGATCACAACACAGGCTATACATTGGATAGTCCAAGGCTCCAGTAGATTAGTTTCCATCTCTACTATGAACGGTAACCATATTCTCAGTGCAGATCAAGACGGAGATGGATGGGGGTGAAGGAAATATAAGCAAAATGCTGCTATAAGAAGCATGAGCATTGTGTAGCAAGTACTAGTTAGGGAGAGCTTTATTACCATAACAAAACACGACTGCTGCCTTTACTAAATGAAGACTAGAGCTGTACAGTCCTAAGAAGCCTCAGAACTAAGAATTAAAGAAAACCATTCTTAACAGTTAATGGAAGTCACTGAGAACAGAAGTTGGTGTTTTCAGAAAATTATTCCAATTTCCTAACCAGCTTTATTGAAGCTGTTAAAAGCATAAATCTGGATTACCAAGTATGAAGTAATGTTAATTCTAGGTAAACACAGAGCTCTCTTCTCCTGACACTTAACCCTTAAATTAAGCACAGAATAGCATTCATCATTAATAGACCATCAGTCTAGAGTCAGTAACATGAAGCTGAGCCAGTCTTCTGTCTCTAAAGAGTTACGGAATCATTCAAGAAACTATTAGGCCAAGTCATTTCTGTACTCTAGTCTGTATCAGATACGATTCACCCATAAAAAGAAAATTTTATTCATACGTTTAATGTTCATACACTGCTATAAATGGACTATCTAATGCCCAGTTAGATAGGCAATATTAAGGTCATTTTATTTTAAGCTTTATGGATTTTTCAAAACATGTACAAATAAAATACTTATTACAAAATTCCATTTGCTAAAGTTTCTTCAGGAATATACATCAAGCATGATCCCAGCGCACGCTTAAATGACTTTTACAGAGACCGTTACATGGAGCAATAAATGCTAGTGAAACAGCCAGTCTTTCCAGATAAATTACAGTGAAAAGAGTTTTCTTTCCCTTTGCCACAAACAACTTTTTTTTTTTAATAGCCAAGACTAAAGTTAAAATGTGTATGCAAACCAACTGTGGAAGTCACAGGCCCTTATAGACCCCAAAAGGGAGAATAAGCAATATTTTTTCGAAATTCACTAGTTCAGGAGTAAAAATCCCCAAGAGACAGAAAAACAAACTCGTTTTCTTTGATGGAAAGATTTTGTCAAGGGACATTGCTAAAAGACAGCCATAAAGTAAAAGATTGAAGAGCAACAGGAAGGAAACCAATCTGCAGTGGTAGGTAAGGAGGAACGCCGTTGCGGGGCAGCACGGGACTTCACCAAGACTGCTGACTTGCAAGAAAAGCATTCAGCAGAAATATATACAGAGATACAAAGCACGAGATACATACATGCTAACCTCATCATTAAGATGGGAAACTCTTTTTCTAGTCTGTGTCAAAAACTGTAATCCCATTTGATTATAAACAGCATACAAATGACCCCAAGAGTTACTACGAACAAGAATAAACAAAATATTGCACCCCAATTTCAAAGTCACCACCAGGACATTTATTTCTTGAAGCCAGTAGATTAAGAAACACAGATGCAGATATATTTTCTGTTGCTTGATGTCAGTGCAGAATTGCTTAGCTACAAGTGTCACAGACTAGGTCACTGACTTTTCTAGGACCTGGAAACTGATCTCAGAAGCAGCATGCCTCTGACCTGCCACCTTGAGTCCCTGAGCTGCTGCTGGGCATCAAACCAGCTGTACTGGTTCTACTTTTTATGAGTCACACCCCAGCAGGGTCCTGTTCATTGCTACATGCTATGACAAGGGTCCCTGGCTACATCCTTTTCCTTAAGTTTATTGTGCATCCAGAAGTTGCACCACCGAATTACACCACCGTGCTGATTTTCAATGGTATTCAACATGTCGGCAGGTCAAGCTAGCTACATCAAACATGAGCTCACCCATACTGTTCATGAAGGCTGATCCAAGCCTTCAGAATAGTGGAAGAAAGTTGCAGTACTTCCAGGTTTTTGAAACATCCAAAGCATTAAGAAGCCTGTTACATCTGTCAGATATCAATAATCACAATAAGCAACATGTCAAGGAAAGTGTGGCATACACAATGATAGCAAGTCAAAGCAGACTTCAGTCTAATCTAAAAATCTAATCCCAGAGTTTAATATAGGTTTCACAACCAGTATACTTAGCCTATGATCAGCTACAGTCTTAGAACTATTAGCAACTAAATAAGTTTTAAGAGCAACCTTTAGGTTCTGACCTAAAGATCTATAAGTTACCACTGTGGAGGGATGATCAAGTTTGAAATCAGATTATCTTTAAACCAACCAGAAAGCAATCGTCATGCTTATGCAAGGCCCTCATGCTAGCCACACTTGCTCAGGAGCAGAGTAGGGACTCTAAAGAACAGACATTGATAGCATGTGCCTTGTGCTATTTTAACACTGCATTTCTTTAAATTATTTATGTCACTTCCTTAAGAGGACAGTAGTTAAGTAAACCTACCCCAGCCCTACTTCAGCCCAACTGTGCATCCAGTTAACGTGCTTAGTTTACTAGAATGGGAGTACCAAGTTCTCAGAGATTTGCTGATGTGTTACTTTACCAAAAGGCCTTAGGAAAACAGCAGCTACAGAAGGAGAACACATCACTTTTCCCAGGAAGGCTTATCCAGTGTGCTTATCCTGAGGAAGAAGCAAATCAAACTCTCAGAGCCTGATTTGTGATAGCTTTCCCTCTAAAACATTATATTCGGGCATTTGTTCCACATAGCAATGTGCACCTTTACGCAAGGACTACTGTTCCAATTCTCTAAATGGACTCCAGACTTCAGGCTTTTGCCCTAGATTTAGGTCACTAGTAATTGGGCGTGTGTGGAAAACGCACAGGCTCAGTTCAGTGTTGCTAAATTTCTTGGTCTGTTGGTTTGGCAGTTGTCCTACAAAATAGAACAGTTGGATATTTCAACTTGTATTGAAGAATACGTTATGACAATAGCAAGCCTCCCAAAAATAAGCCAAACTCTTGCAGTACTAGTGAAATAAATATTTTAAATTGCCTACAGTACAAAGTGAAATTAGTTTTAGTTGCTAAGGTGAGGCTATCAGCTTGGTTAATTAAAAGGAATTATTTCTCTTTTATAGCATTGATTATTTCTCTTTATAGCATTCAGGTTAGAAAAAAGATCAAGCACCGCACAAAGCATAGAAACCCAAAGACTTCACAGAGACCTTCCCAAGATGAAGTACAGAACTGACAGGTGCCAAAGTCTTGCAATCGATGGAGCAAAATCAGCTATAGCAACTTTTATCTGGGACATTATATTCCCAAGCAACTGCTGAGTGTACCAACTACACATTAATGCCACAGCATGGAACAGAAGGAATTCTGCGCATTATTTTCATCTGTACCAGTGACTTTTCAGTATTGTAACTGCTCTTGGAGCAGTTTGTTCATGATGAAAAGCTCATCCACTGAAATAATTAAAATTATTTCTGCTCCCAGAAGGCTTCTGCTACTGTTTTTTAGTCACCTTGCTTGATGTTTTTTAAACCCTTCTTGAAGGACACAGAACAGCCCCACTGTGCTGAGTCCTGGCCATCCTGCCAAGCTTTCTGTTGGAGCTCACTTTGCTACCATCGATGTACTTCACCACAGATCCCACGTGCTTTAGGTAGTTCTGGCTTAAGCCTAAACAGCAAATGAGAAGAGACAGCTGCCTCTCTGCAGGAACCTTTCTCACTGGTGACCCTGGGGGCTGAGCTGGCAGAGCTATCTGGACTTTATAAGGCTTCTCTATAAAACAGCCTTATAAAACGCTATTTACATATTAACTGGAGTGAAATATTTACTTCAGCTCAGGAGGTACTGCATTATTTTCATGAAGAAACAGGTTCTGTGCCTGAGCAGATAGTTTTATGGCATTTTAAAGCTGACCTAACATGCCTACCTTGATTTAAAATAAAAAAGGCATCCTGATTTCTTTCGCTAAGTGAACTCTGCAACAAAAAGGGCCTGAAGACTGAAATAAACTCACTTTGACAGTACTGAAAGGGAACATATCTTCTCTTCAAAAGCCTTGTATATAGGGGTGCACTCAGATGGTTATTAAAGTAAAAACAACATACGACAATATTTGCAAAAAAGCTTAATATTTTGAGTCTATAAATGCTAAACAATAAATACGAAAAGTGTACATGCACACCAGAGCAGCTAAATATTAAACCAAACAAGTACAAATTTATAACGCTTACCTATATTGTCAGCAATAAATGTTTCACTACTGTGATACAATACAAGCTTAATACCCAAGATGTTTTTCCAAAGGAAAACCACACAACCAAGTTGATACAGGTGGTGAGGGAGAAGGGGAGACAAATAACAAGGCACAAAAATCTCTCTTGCTGCAACCCTGTAAGGCACCACTGTGCAAACTATCAAAACCTGTAGAGGAGAAATTCTAAACGTGTTTAAATGACTGGATAATGTATTTTAAAGATGATGCCATGCTCATATCTTTGGGAATAAAAATACTTAAAAATCTTTATTTACACTTGCAGGCTTTTAAAAAACAAATTAATGAAACTGGTGAATTAATACTCAAATACAGGAGTTAATTTCTCCCAGATGGCTTCACAAGTGCAACTTGATCATGACCTATAACTTTATCACAGCCTTGTTAATAAGAGTCCTGGACCCAAAAAGGTGCAAAGGGAAATGCTGCCAATTATGTCAAATTGTGTGTGGCACACCAGGAATTTTAACAAAACAGACTTCAGAGATTAGGACAAGAATAAACTAATTTTCACTTGTAACCAAGAATTATTTAAATCCAGAGATAAAAGGTCAGCAGCATTAATCTAACACCATACCTAGGGATCTTATACCCAAAGTTACAATTTATACCTCTAAGAACTGGGCACTGGCATTTTTCTTCCCTGTTATCTGCTCAGAAAATCTATGAGACAAACTTCAGCAAAAACCTCCTCCCTTACTAAAAGGCTACAGATACATAATTAGAGCTTACAAACTGTAAGTTTCCCCCTTCTTATGTCCCATGATGTCTACTGCATCCTGCTAGAAGTTGGGTTTGCCCTCTCTCCAATTACATAAAAATCTCCAGATTCTACTGAAATTACTTAAAATATGCACAGGCTGGACAAGTTTCTACAAGATGAGAAGGGGGTTTTACTAATAACTAAAATCATCTTCTAATCAAAGATTTAGGAGGCACTCAGTTTCTCATGAGCTTCAGGCCCATGAATGACTTTTTTTTTCCTAACCTGGGAACAACGTCACTAGACTACACTTCTAAAACTTCTGCTTCCATTCTTGCAACTTCAACAACTGCAGAGCACATAGTAAACAAGCTGAACAAACCTGACTCTTCAGGTATTGTCTAAGTTTTGTTTTCTTACATGACATTTTACTCTACACTTAAATACCTTGCCACAAATCAGAACATTTAAGGTCAGACAACCTGTAGCTTCAGTGATACTCAGTCTACTGAGCTGCCAAAGAATATCAGGTCAATCTATTATATTTTAAACAGAGAAAATGGACAAAAGAACAGTCTTCAGCATTAAGGTAACATTCATATAGCTATTTGCTAAAAGGCTGTGCCAGCTTAGGCATGCTGCATTCTTTATATTCAGTCCTGTTTGAAGGAAGTAACAATTTGAGTAAATACAATGTAAACAGAGCCATGAGGACTGCAGTAGTGAAGGACAACAGTATCATTGATCTGACAGGTTTAAGGCCAACTAATTATGATTTGAAATATATTGTACTTTTCCATGGCACTTAATACACTGAAAGTTAGTACTGGGTGACATTAAACAAGTGTATCCATATTAATATCATCGGCAATATATACATGTAGCTTCAGTTCCTAAAATATAAAGTTCAAGTTTTCTTGCCCAAATAAAATCAATTTGTGAAAGACCACCTGTGTTTTCCTATACTGAATAAAGTAATATCACTATTTTAATCAATTTAGTGCAAAGACATATCATTCCTTGATTTTTAGTCACTACTTACCAAATGCCCCTATTTCTTTTAAAAGACAACTACATTTTTTTTCCTTAAAAGAACAGCAAACACTTGACAACTAGCATGCTGTTCTAGTCTACGTAAACAAAACTCGCCAATATACAAATCATGTTTTGGTCATGCTGCACAGACCCATTCTCAAAATAATCCATCTCTTAATTCAATCAGTCTAGAAGAGGAGCACAGTGCCGGATCTTAATTAGCAGGTCATCCTGGCCACTCCGTACTCCAAGCTGACAACAGCAGGCTCAGCTTTGGAGAACTCTTCCACGAATTCGCTGTAGCGATTGTCTGCTGTGTTGCTGCCCTCTATAGTTCTTACAGCATCATTCACCGGAATCAGTGACTGCTCCTTCTTGAAGCACGGAGGGGCCTTCAGCACTGGGGGTGCAGGATGAGCAGACTGCTGATGTTCCTTCACAAGGACGGCATCTGACCGCCCACTTCTCCGCTTTATTTTCTGAAATACAGGAAATGGTTACTAACAGTGAGCATCACTGCTTTACTGATAATATTCTGCTTTGAAAAGGAAGTGCAGCCACTTTGGCTGGCCAACTCAACATCTGCAGAACCCTCTATTACATAGCCGAGGTTAGATATGTGACAGTATTATTGTATTTAGGTTATTGGATAACATGATGTTTCCCCCCCCCCCCGTT
>VZSC01006781.1:36206-60785 GCA_013398225.1 Steatornis caripensis
TTCCCCCCCCCCCGGTTTACAGCAGACACTACAAGCACCATATGCTTAAGATTTGCAGCTGAGCAGAAGGCAAAAAGGTTGCCTCTCAACACCTGTAGAGAAGGAGAGGTTCTTCCAGGCTTGCCCCTTGTTTGGTTGCTATCAAGATAGGAATACTTTCTTGAGGATAGGCAGAGGAAGACAGGCCTTGATACTATTAGCAAGCAGGGAGTTTGCAGTAGACCATGAGCCTCTTAAAGAGCACTTTTATACCTAACCCCTTATGTCCTTCCTAAAAATCTTCTAAAGGACTTTTTCTTTACATCTAAAAATGCCAATACAGTTTGTTCAATTGCAGGAATACACTAAAAAAATGTCAACTAGAAAGTGGAACTGGAGGAAGGGACCTATCCTGCAAGGACTGAGCAAGAAAAGAGGAAAGATTTGGATTAAGGGTTTGTTTGGGTTTTTGTTTGGTTTGGTTTTTGTAGTTCAAATAATCTCACCCAGTAACTGGGAGCTTAACCTAGTTAACTAGGTTTTTTTGTTCATGTGTTTGTGCTCTACTAGAGCCGAGACAACCCAGAAGGCTTTGGTGTCTCTTGACACGAACTTTTTGAAGATGGAAACAGCAGTAGGAAAGCCTACATCAAAATTTCAAACAACTACATCTCTCCATCACTCAACTGAGACACGTGGGCTCAGATGAAGTTAACACCTTGGAACAAGGTTCTAAAAAATTAAGAACTGAGATTTCACATCTTGCTTATTCTTCAGTTGCTTCATCTTGATTTTTCATCTTGCTGCTTCAATTGTATAAACACTTTTGAATATACAATAAGATCTGAAACAGTTTCAGATTAAGTGACCTGCATTCACTACATTACAGTAGATCAGTTAAATCAAAATCTTTCCTCCTAGAAAGATGTACTTCGCCCCCTCCTCCCCAACATAACATACAGGAGCTATGTTCCCATTTCTAGCCATACACAGCAGCCAAACTGATAATTAGAAAACTTTTCCATTTCTTAAAAGGTATTACTCTCAAGTTTCGGCACCTTAACTGACTACACTGAAGCATCCATTAAAACCCACTGATTAAGTCATACTAGAGCAAAGTGAGATACACTGTTCAGTCTCTCCTAGCTGTTTACTCTAACACCAAGTAGAAGTAATTTATAGAAATCTGATCTCTGGATCTAGCCCCATCTTCAAATAAACATTACAATGCATATGCCCCACCATTATGGTGATTTACAACAGCATGCACCTGCATATGAAGTTAAAAGAAGGACAGTACTCACTACTTCCATTTTAGTAGCTATAATGGAAATAAAACATTTTCAGTCTCCTTGATTTAATAACACAGCCGTAGCTATGATGGGTACCTTGTTATCTAAGATAAGTTTCACATAAATTTAACCTACATTAAGAACTCTTCAGTAATGCTTTGACAGTAGGAGCACTTTTACATAATACAGTTCATCAATAAAGCAAAATAAATTGTGCCTAAGGGCAAAACATTGGCTGCATAGTCTGGCATTAGGCATAGAAGCATACAGTGAAAGTCAGTGTCAACATTACACAGAATAACCACTAGGCCATACAGTAGTGACGTTCATGTCGAAGTTAGCAGCATTACTACAGACTATAAATGTGAATTTGAAGAACAAGTCACAAGTACACACACTTATTTTGTAATACTTACAGCTTCCAATTCTTTAATGTCTTCCTCTAGTTGTTTATTTTGTTCACTCATGTTCATTATGAGATTGAACACAGATTGCCTGGGATGCATACTTCGATCAAACTGATGGTACATATTTCTCCAAAACCTGCACAAAGCGGACAATTTTAACTATGCAGGATAAAGACAAAATTGAAGAGACACTGTATATAATTTAAACTTACTTAAAATTGAATGATACTGTATTAGGCTCTAGAAGAGTTAGTTCTGGAGAAAAGTCTGGATTATACAGAGGATTTTGATATTTCTTTTGTTCATCCAGAAGGAACGGCCACAAGGAATAGGTCTTCTCTTTTAATCTTAAAGCAAGAAGAGATCAAGGTCAAGACACTGACTACAAGCAAAAACCAGAAGCTGTTCAACTCAAGGTAATAAATAGATCTTAAATTTTTAAAAAAACTTACCAGAAATCCTTCTAAATCTTGAATTAAAAGCTCTTAGTAAAATCAACTTCTTGCTGGCATATGCTAATGTTGGATAGAACTGTCAGTTTTAGAAGTATTACTGCTTATGCTGTGCAAGTTTTGCCTAGCTGCAATAAATGTTTTTAAAATACAGTTCGGGACAAAGATGAACTGATGAAAACTGTAAAGAAGTTTTCCAACTGAAAGCATTAGGAGACATCCTATTAATACTTCTAACTGACAGTAAGTAGTCTTGAGCAGGCAAGAATTTTTAGGTTACCTAAAGATAAGACTGGGGAGGGAATGAAGTGATACTTCCAAATTTAAGCTTACCTATTTTAGGGGAAAAAAAAAAGAAAAGGAGAAAGAAGGCTTAACTTTCCCTATGAAAAATGAGCATGGGATTTTCTGCCAGAATTAGAAAGACAGTCTTCAGTGCGCAAAAACATGAGGCACTGCTGTTCACCGATGCAGTTCAACATCATTTTCAGTACTACCAATCCTGTCTCTATTTCTATTCAGATCCTAAAATGAAGAAGATTCACAGAAGTTCTTAGTCTGCCAGAATAAACAAAAGACACTTTGCAATATGTCTGCTTACTTTAGTTCTTCTCGCTCTTTTTGGCAGTTTCCAAGGAAGTTACCAAATTGGCATGAATGGACATGTTCGTGGATCTGAAGGAGGAAAGCTTCATTGTATTCAAAAGCTTGCGGAAACTGCTCAGTCAGATTCCATACACTTTCTAAAAACTGGGTGAACACTGGTGAGATCTCTTTTGGATCACCATCCAACTGACCACATCTGAAAAACATTCCACAAATAGATTGAAACCAGTTTAAGTTAGAAATCAAAAAAGGCTTAGTTGCACTTGCTTTTAAGTGACAGCACATTAATTTGACACTAGCTTTGGAGATTGAGCATCTAAGTGAGAAGTGGGGCAATTTTTGAATAGAATAAGTCTATATTTAACCTATTTTTCTGACTTGTAAGTAATCACATCTGTACTCAGTACAGAAGAGCAACATAATACAGTTAAGTTCCTTTGTGTCTATTACTTCCATAGTCAACATCTGGAGTATAACAGCTAAAAGCAAATTAATAAGCAGTAAATAGCAGCAAGGTTGTCGTCATAGCTGATGACAGGCAGATCAAGGGGAAACAGAACTCTTAACATACAGGACTTCTAAAGCTAGGCGTGACTTGATCATTAAAAGTAAACACAAATGTAAACTCATTTTTAAAGATATCAAAACTTTGTGTTTTGTATTGCCTAAGTAACTGGGACATAGCTTTAGATTGTTTTTGCACTGCCTATGCAAACATGGAGACCTAGCTGCAGTTATTGACATCCCAGAGTGAGGCACCGGTAGCACTAGAAATTTGTGTCTATAATATATATATAAATTACCCAGTAAGTATTTGAATAAACAGCAATACACAAAGTGCATTGTCTTCTGAAAATAGTTTACTCATTGCAAAATTTCCAGCAACACTGCAGTAGTGTAACATCCACAAGTTGTCTCAGTTTCACAAATACTTAGTTCAGTTCACTGTATATATTTCACTGAATTGGAAGATTGAACTACCTGTCAGAGAACTTGTGCCCAAAAGAGATCCAGTCTTTCTCTATCAAGACCTAGAGGATAAAAAAACAAGACCTCATGTAAAAGTGTTATCCAACCTTACAACTATAGCATTAACCCCACGGGTTATCAATATATTGTATTTCAAATTTAAGTCAAACTATAGTAGCACCAACTATTTGCTACTTTGTAGTTCCTTTATTTTCTTTGAAGTCTTTCACAAGAGAGTCTCAAAGCAGATTCCTAAAACTAGTAGAAAAGTTTAGCAAGTTGACAACCAGATAATTGCTGTTGAGCCAGGCTCACTTCCAGCATACTAATGTTGTATGACTTCACAAGTAGATTGTCAACCACCTTTGCAAAAAATTGCAAAGTACAGAAAAATTTTAGTATCACATTCCCGCTATCATAGTTTACGTAAAACCACGCAATATAATCTCTGTAACATTTTATAGCAATGAGTTTGTTAGTATCAACGCTAGCTTGTTTCACCACTTCACTCACAGTATCAAGCACTAAAAGGAAGACAGGACTGCCTGCCCACTGCAAAGTTTTCCCAGAAATCTAATTGACAGTGAACACTAAAACCAAAAAAGATTAAATGACTTCCCTAAATATTACACACATTCTTGTGATTCACAATAAATGAATTCTCTTCTAATTCCTCCTCAACTTCTTTTGTTGCTTGTAATACTTGTGGCAGTTAGTTCTAACCAATACACAGAACTAGTTTTAAGTACCGTCTTTCAGGAGTTCCCATATGTATTGCTACCGCAGAACACCGTTGATTTTCCTACTCTAAAATTTTCAATAATCATACCGAGATTCTTCTTTCGCTCTATAGAAAGATGAAGAAATTTAGATTGCTTAAATATCTTCAGGTCTGTTGCCAAGGCAGTTGTCACTTTTAGATTTTAATATTGATTTTAGGACAAGTGATAAAAGCACAGAGCTGCTATAATTTCATACACCTACTGTCTCACATAAGTACTTTGGAATCCTTATGTTTCATAGGTAAGGGGTTTTTTTAGAAGGAAAATAGGAAGGAAATCATTGCAACATTTCTGCAGGGGGCCTAAAGCAATCCGCTATTTCAGCTTTTTAGATTTTAAATAAATGAGTGTTCCTAGTAGCAAAATATTTCTAAAATAAAGATGTATCAGTATACTGCAAATGTTGTATTTGTAACTACAAAAAGCAAGCATCAGCATGTTTACAGTGCTCACTTTCACACTCAAACATTTTAGGTCCTTTGTTTACCAAGCAACAAATCAACAATACAACAGCTAGCTTACCATGAATCCTTTGATTGTTCTGTAATATGAATCTAGTAAGAGCGCTCCAAGAGAACAAACTTGGGAAGTTCTATCCCAGCCATCTGAGCAGTGCACTAATACACTCGCACTCTCGACCGCTATTGCCTGTGAAACACAATTGTTTTAGTGAGTGTTCCATTCTAGACAGGAGTCAAAGTTTAGTACATAAATGTAGTGTTTGTATTTATCCCAAACTCACAGCATAGACCATTTTATTTAACAAAGCCAGAAGAATATTTATTATGAGGAAAGCATTTGATACTATCAGAAAGCTAGGAATGGAAAAAAGCATGGCAGTATAGAAGATTCCTTATAAAGAAAAGTAATTCCACTCTCAGCTTTGTACAAGGTAACAAGAACATGTGCGCTGGTTCCCAGTTCTCTTTCTATCCCTTATAAATTCATAAAAACCCTTTGCAAAGCATACTAAGAAAGAAGCAGGCTACACATTACAGACCAAACAGGTTAAAAAAATAAACCAACACACCATTACAGATACTCACTTGTTCATCATTATACTAAACAAAAGTTAATAACTAGAAAATGCTTCTTAACTTCTGCTAAGAATTCAAATCCTGTTAGTCCAAATATTTTTGAGGGTCATCTTCCGGAGAATCATTCACTTATAACTTAAGTTAACTCCTTGTTATTTCACCTAATAAAAACAAAGAGCCAGGTTTTTCTTCACCCAGCCCCCCTCAGGTCAAGTCTTGGCATCACAGGTGCCTAGCAAAGTCAATTGTTCCTTTGAATTCTTCATATAGACTCCCATTTCCTTGCCAGATGAAGTCAGCATAGCCACTTGGGCTTCTCTGCAATTAGCGTCCCAGAAGTTCTGTTTTTCAGGGTACGCTAAATAGTTTCCTCCATCCACCTCCAAACTGGTTATACATTTCATAAATACTTAAAAGAACCAGGGAGCATAAGAATCCCTTCATTTCCCAATAAGGTGACCAAACAGCATTCAAAAAATCCCAAAACATTTGCTGGCATATTTAACACCTTCAGTCATAAAGAAACATGTAATACTTAAAACAGCATATCAGATGTATCAGTGTATACTAAGCATCTACTTCCAGAAAGGTCAATTGCAGGATTTTATACATTAAATAATATTAAGTGTAATTTTGCCTGGTAGCAAGTCAACTTGCCATCAAACAAAGAAGCAGCATACAAGTTACCTTGACGAGGAAGACAGCAGCATCCAACACAGCTTTGATATGACGCAACCATCCAGAATTCTCCAAACCAGACAAGAAGTCATTGACAGACAAACCCTTCGTGCCACTGACTGAAAGAAACCAAAAGTTAAAATGCCTTAAGCACTGCAGGTACCTATACCCTGCAATGGAGAAAGAAGAGTAGTTGTGTATTGTTTCTAACATCCTATAGGCTGTAATTTGATCAGAAATCTTTCAGGAAATCACCCCTCAAATGGTTAAGAGAGGGTACTACAAAGTGTTCTCCATCCAAAATTCAGCTCTGTAGAACCCAGGAATGACAAGAGTAAGATCTTTGTGTCTTTTTGACAAAATAACATTCAAAGTAAATACACTAGTTATCTCCAATAGGGAGCCTTACCAAGGAAGGCAACATAAATACCAAAAACTTACCTGAAATACTTAGAAATTACAACTACTAGTAGGAATTAGCTGCATCCAGACAATATACACAGTTCAGAGTAGTCAGACTGCCAGAGTTTTCACCACCTTCTCCACTCTGTTTAGAAGAATAAAGTAAGTGCAGTACAAGGACACTTTGATGAAGTGGGGAAAAAAAAAAGAAAAAAAAAAAATCGAGATTTTTGTCTACCTCCAGAATTGACTACTACAATTCTGTCTCTGATCTCTACCACTCCTCCCTAGCATACTGTAACAATGATGCCGATTGAGAGGGCAGGGAAGAAGTCAGATTAGAAGAAAGCTGCCTTGCCACATAACAGCAAGAGATGTAGAGGTAGACTGAAAGTTTCTCATACGGACACTTACCAAATCACAAACGAGACCATTAAAATCATACAAGAACCAGGCTGAGTAGCAACTCAGACAGTTACATTACTGTCCAAACATGACAAACTTATGGCAATAAAAAACAGAAACATTTGCTGGCTGATACAGCTGCAGCTATGGGTGATTCTAAGCGAGGATACCTGAGGTTGCCATCTACAAAAATACCTGCCCCTGCCACAGCAAAAGCCTACTTTCTACCAAGCTAGAGAGTCCCAAATGAAAATAAAATGGCTCTGTGGCAGAAAGCTCTCAATGGGGATATTTATACAGCAGCTGCAAAATAATCTATCTCTGAGCACAGGAGCAAGTGAGTTGGTAGGGAAAGCAGAGAACAAAATTCACCAAGTCATTCTGTGACAGTCTCCTGTTCAGTCAAGTCCCCTGATGCAAGGCAGACTACAAGCTCTTAAACCACTGCCTCGTGGAGCTTTCCTGTATCTGCACTACACGTTTTTCAGCTTTCAGTCATACCAGTTTTGGTATACTCCCCATTGCTCAGGAAGAGTCACAATGCCACTTGCTGCTGAATGCTGTAGCAAAGACAGGCTTCCAAATAAGCATCACAGCACCTTTTCTAAAGCCTATAGAACTTCTGTCACCTAGAAAAAAAGAGCTAGTAAACCATAGCACAATGAGGTAACAAAACATCAAGAAACTCCAGGATACAAGACCTCATTTTAAAGGTTAGTCTGTAAATATCAGTAAAAAGCAGCAAAAGCTATGCTAGTTTTCCCTAATCTTTGAATGGGATAGCATTGTTAGGCAAGAGTCCTGCTTCTGAAAGGTCTAACACATGGAGAAAATCAGCTGAGAACAACCTGCTCCTTTCAGCTCACACTCTCTCTACACCAGTGGTTCCACACACCTATTCAATCACAGCAGTACCCAAACAGGTCCACGACTCTATCGTAAAGGAAAGAAACTAAAAATATTCAAATATCTGGAAAGGACTGGACAGACAAGACAATGTCTAGAGGCACTAGTCATGGCTGCTTGCCCCTACATTCTGTAGCTTATGGTTTAAAACGCAGAGTTTCAGCTGGAAAATAAACAGGCTTCCAACACTCAGTGTGTTTTCGCCCAGATACTGCTGTCAAAATCTGCTTTTGATCAGAATTTTCAGCTTGGTAGCAACATTTCACCAGTGATGTTTCCCCATTCTAGCTAGATTTTTATATTTTTATAAACCAAGGCAGAAATAAGACGACACGGGTTGAGCCCAAAGAATTACTTTGCATTTCTGTGAATTCAGACATTTTTACAGTCCTTAGTGATGACGTAAACAAATTACATTGACACTATTTTGACACTTAAATGCTGAAAAAAAAATTCCAGTCCCCTATGGTCTCTAGAAGGGTCAAAGATGATTTATGGTACCACTAAGGTGTTTAATTACTTCACAATAACTATCATTTAAGATAGCCAAAACTATATGGATCCCCATCATACACACATGCCATACATGCATGTGAGCCCCCAAACCTCAATGTTCCATTGCTTGATTGTCCTTATACACACTACTAGCAATGCCTCAGGCAGCAGTTCAAGAGGCAACTACATCTTTAGATTGAAGTACAGTGGGTTGGGGACAGAAGTTGTTTTTAACAACAAAAAAAACAAACCCCTAAACAACCCCATCTTCCATACACACACTCCACATAACCCACAAAAAACAACCCCTTAGTTAACACACTTCCATCATCAAAACACGTGCAGCAGGCCACAGCAGCTATTATTGAGCCTTTTCTTCAAATATTTCCTGCAGAAATGCTGTTTCTTGACGTATACAAAGCCTTTTTGCTTATCAATGTTTTCTGACATGTAATATTTTATTTTTGAATACATAAAAACTAGACCTTATATTTAGTATCACAGTCACAAATTTAGTCTATGTGAAGATTCTTCCGTTAGTGTTGTATAGATGGGCAGTCTGCCCATCAGGGGAGCAGAGTCATGTCCACGCTGAAGAAAACTATTTTAAGACATTTTTGTTTCACTGCATGCATGATACTTAAAAACCAGCTGAATCCAAGATGAAGAATAGACTGTAAATCCCCCTAGAATGCTCCATGGTGTAGTCCCATTACAAAAGAATGTTGGGAGGGATTATCTTACATTCTGCTTGCAAATGGAACTGTTAGATTCTGAAGGAAATTGGGAAGACAGACAAAGAGCCTAGAAGCAAGACATATGCTGAAGAATGAACAACAGTTGTTTGTTATAAATAAAACTGAGGACAGTCCCAGTTACAATGGCTCTTGAAAGAATAAGGTCATTGGTATCACATTTCTGATTTAGAGAACATTCAGTTCAGCATGTCCAGGGGAAGCTGGTATGCAGAAGTTAAATGGCAGTTTCCTCATTTTAAGCTATGAACCATTTTCGTATTATTTCCTCCCTGATCGTCCCACTGATGGCACATTTCTACAGGGGTTGGAAGAGTAAATTACTGCATACCTCCCTAAGCTTTAAAGGGCGCTTCCTACCCCTAAAGATGCTTCTACTTCTAGGCTGTCATTCAGCAAAACTCTAGTGAATTATACAGACTGAACAGAGGCAGAGCAACTGTGTTCATTTACCCCAAAACCTGACCAGGAGAACAACTACAGACATTACTCATGGTTTTGTTTCAATTGAGTTTAAATAAACCAATCCTTCACATACGAAAAGTTAAAACATATTCCATCCTTAATGAAAGGTACAGAAAGATATTTGTTAAGTACTGTTAGTAGGATGCTAAGTCAAATGGAAGGAATATGAAGTCTGTGAAGTTTAACTGTGTTAATGCACACGCTTGCGCATCAGACATTATTACACAGGAGGAAGACTCTAAAAAAACTCAAGATTTCTTAACTAGTTTTCTGGAACTGAATAAGATATTAGCAAAAGAGGGATTACCCCAAATTTAAACTGTAGTTCAGGTTCGTGCTGTTCATCTTCCCCTTCAACAACATATGTGCGGGAATAACCACAAAAAACCATCAAATATCAAAGCTCAGTAGTATTCCACATAGAGTGCCTGAGGAATAGGTTAGCAGCAGATGCAGGCTCCATGAGAGTGAAGTAAGACTACACCACTAGTCTGTAAGTTTTCTTGATCAATGTAGCCATAACATCTTCCTCAAAATAGGCTTTCATGTTAAGTGTAAGCCTTCTCCATGTCTGGAAATGTTCATACATACAAGGCAAGCACTTGCTTATGTATTGTTTGTCAGATGCGGAACCTGACTTCTGCCACTCTACTCTAATTGCAGTATTAATACTCCACAGCATCTTAAATTTATTTTCAGCTGTTTACCTAACTAAACTATTAAAAGAACTATTAAATAGACTAATGCCTATTTTCACCACCATGTGGCAGGCAGTGGTATGGTGAAGTGGTTTACTTTTCCCCCTGCCCCACTCTCTACAAACACTCTAAGACATAACTACAAGCACAAAAGTGGCTCATCGGGCTGAAGAGCTCAAGTTTTGTACAAACCATATACTTACTGTGAATTCTGCAGAATTAAGTGCTCCTTGAAGAATCGGTGTTCTATATTTGAAAAATTTATGTACAGACACACACTATTGTGGGCATTTAGATTACACAGGTATAGTTGGAAAAAACAGAAGTCTTTCCTACAAGTCACTGACATACTAATCAAGTTCACCCAAGACATACGTGCCACTCAATTTTCTTCAAAATAGCTCAATTCATTGGGTTTACAGTTTAAAGGTAAAGGTTTAAGGTAATTCATTACCACAGAGCACAGCAAACTGGTGCAAAGCATAGAGCTAAGATAAAAGATAGAAATATCAATGCAGTTTGTGTAAGCTATTATTAAGGACTTCAGAAAAATATTTTCATATACACTACTGTAGTACAGTTAGAACATACCTTCTAGAAGTTTTTGTAAGCTGGATCTCATTACATGAATATTTTCAATGCCAACAAACTGGAACCTAATGTTAGAGTAGTTGTCTTCATTCTCATAGCCCTTCCCAGCAGCTCTGTTTGCCATTGCATTAAGCTTAAAAAAAGCAAAACAAAAACACTGAAAACCAGTACTTGAAATACAAATCTCAAATTGAGAAACAGAAGTCATGCAATTTCAATGGAATACACTGGGAAAAAACACTAAGAGCATGTGCTATAAACAGATTCTAATAGCAGTTTGTGGCAAATGAACTTGAAAGCATTCAAGTGTAAGAGGAATGGTACATGAAAAGCAACATATTTAGAGCCCATATATCTGAATCATGCATTTAATAATTTAGTAATTTCCTATTCCCTCCTCCATATTCCATCAAACCTTTACTTATTACCAAACATTTCTGAGCAAAGACACTACAAAGCAATTAACCTAAAAAGGAAAGAGTAAGACACAGACTTAACCATACATGCACTTTCCAGGCATCCTAAAAATGTCAGTTTTAGGGGTAAGAAGCTAATAAACTGCTGCAGCTATAAAAATTCTAACTATAAAAACCCCACAGCTGGCTCAGTTTCAGTCTGTCAGATAGACCTACTGCTGAACCCTGCTCAAAGTAAGTGCAGATCCTACAGTGTAGGATTTTCACTTTACATCCTTGTTTTTCAGGTCCTCTGTTCAGAGATTTGAGTGAAATGAATACCACCAATTCACATGCAGATGGTCTAAAGAGTGAAAAGTTACCCCACACATGCCAACACAGGTCAAAACCCCACCATAATCAATTTAATTAGACAGTAATGTAGTATGACCTCAGAATGCTAGAACTGAATTTCCCCTACTTCTTCCTGGCTAAGAAAGACAGCAATAGCAGCTTTCACAGCACACAGCAATACTTCCCATTCCAAAAGAAATCCCAACACAGCTCACTGTTTCATGAATTTAATTTCTAACAGTTACAATGACTTGGATTCCACTCAATTATTCACTTCTTAACTAAGTTTTAAGTATATTTTTAAATGCACCCCCCTAGAAGTTCACTAGCATATTCAGTGAATTCTAGCTGAGTCCTGAGAGGGGCTGATCTTTGAGAAATCAAGTTGGAACTTTTTTATGGAGTCACATTTAACTTCAGATTTCTCAGAATTGCACTATATCCCTGTACTCCGATGTTCAGGAAGAGAGGCTAGCCTGTAGAACCTGAAGCACATACCTTTGGCCTGGTGTCCATGACATACATGTAGCGATTTGAAGGATTTGCTTTACTGATGGCTTGCAACATGTGTTCATCTTCCAGGCACCTGGCACTGAAACCTGAGAGAGGTTGACTGCATCTGCAAATTGCAGCCTACCACAGAAAACAAAGAACATGTCGCATCAGTGTAATACTTGTAGTTGAAATGCTTTGCATAATTCTGAAAAGACATTGAAACAAATTGTTTCATTTGGCAGACGACACCCCGAAACTGAAAAAGCTTCAGGTGTTCCAACTTTTTAAGCACATCACATAGTGCCTTCAACTTTAATCTACAGGTTTATCAAAACATTCTCAGGCTCATCTACATGTGCAAGGCACCAGTTTACATAATGGACTTTCCCCAAGTATAAAAACTCCAGAAAAGTATAAGCTGGAAAAAAAATACACTTTATGAAAGCAAGTTACCCTCCTGGTATGAAACGAACTATGGTTTGTTTTACTACCGCAAGTACGATTTTATTATTGCAAGTACAATATGTTATTATCTGATGTAATTTTCATCATGTAATTTTCAATGATATATTGTATTTCAAAAGGTTTCAGGTGCATCTTCCAAATAGTTTTTAACTTCAAATACATATAGTTAGCTTACCACTCATCCTTCACAAATTCCACTCAGCAAGGTAACAATCCTCCTCTCCCTTCAAAGATATCCCCTAGATGAGACGGGCAAACGCTGCTTCACACCACTCTCTACCAAACCCTGCAAAACCTTATTTCTCATCCTCTAGTTCTTTTTACCTTGCAAATTCCTTCTTAAAGAACCAGTTCTATTCTTTTGGTGTGGGGTTTTTTTAACCTCCATTTTGACCTGACGGATTTTATTCTTGATATATCAAGGAAGACAGATAACTTGACAAAAAGCTATCTTCAGTTATCTTAAGGTCAGTTTCTGAAAGCTTTTAAGAGATTAAACTGATTATCAATGGATTACTTAAGGATTTCTTTTAAACTGTCTTAGCTTAATTCAGCATCCTGTTATACACCACTAGTGTCAGTTGCATTTAAGGTTATCATGAGTTATATCATTATCACACAAGTCACTGTACTTACCTCCTTACCTACCCTGAACTACTGTCAAGTGTTGAGAAATAATTTTCAGCACATTTGCATTAAGAGGAAGACACTATACCTGTTTAGTTTTATGATAATACGACAACACTGGGAATCTTCCTTTGCTTCTGAACTTGGAGCTACCAACAATTATGGGCTTACTTGCAGTTCTGGGAACATAAAGTTCTCTAGGATAGGTTTCACAAATCTGAAATACACAGATACACAAAAAAATGTTATGTATAAGGCACAAAGCCTATACTAATTTTATTGCATCCACTTGGAAAGATGTTAGGTAAAATAAGAGAAAGGATAAATGCTAACATGTTTCTCTATACACACATAAATAGCTTAGAAGAGGAGACATGCCATGGATAAAGAACTACAAACTGGTATCCAAGCTATACAACCAAGCACTGCTGTAAAGCACTGCTACACTAGCATTCACCTCCCAAGAACTGCACTCTTCAGTAGAAGTGCTAAAAACATGTTTCAAATACAATCTTGAAATTATTCCCCCCTCATTTTTTATTTGTAGACTACAAAGCAAGATGAAATCTAAACTGGAAATCAGCTGCACCACCACAACCATTGTCCCCCACAGCCAACACTGCAAACGCTGAAGTAGAATCTTTCTCAATTAATAGAGATGATAAAGCTGCAGAGCACCAGAATTGCTGGGGCTGGGTTTCAGACAGGTAAGTATGCTCTAGAACAAATCCCAAAGAACACACGCATCCATGCACACGTACTCTCTCAATGAGGCCTTGGAAAAAACTTCCATTAGAAAGTTGTGAGACTCCACACTGATTAAGGAGTTAACTCTCTCCACCTGCAAGATTTCACTTATGCAAGCCAAGATATTTCATAGTATTAGACTGTTTTCTATCGGACTAGAGTCAGAGGACAACGCAGAAATAGATGCAGAGCAAAATATGTTTCCATTACACCACTTACCTTATAATCACGATTTGCATCAGACAACTGCCAGTTAGCATTTGGCACTCCCATTCTCTTATATTCTTCTGCTAGATCAATAAGCTGCCAGCCTTTCACTTGCTCAGATTCATTTTGTTTTGGATTATAGGAGAAGGCATACAGTTCTTCATATTTTGCTAAAAGGTTAAAAAAAAAGACGTTACTATGTAATGAGTTGACCCCAAAAACGCCTGAGTGGAGAAATGCGGGACAGTTGAGAAGTCTTGAAATTGCCCAAATCACAGAGAAAGTTTCAAGCTTCAAGATTCTCAGAAGCAAGACTAAATAGATACTTGATACTCTTGAAATATTTATTCTGCAACCATCACACAGTTAACTGACACAATTACAGAAATTTAGTTAAAGGTAGGTTATGAGAGCTATCTTGAGTGTGCTTGACCTATTTCAGCAGGGACACTCCTAAAGCCACAAGGGCAAAGCAGAAGTCACAAAATTAAGACTGACAATATTAAACATGACAAAAGGCAGAATTATTAAAAGACTTCATAAGAGCTAAAAGAACAAACAATTTTTGGAAATAAGAACAGAATTTTACACCTACTGACCTTTAACGGCAGTAAGTTTTAAAAAGTTTCCTTTAAAGCAAAAAAGCTTTCAAAATATTTTATGTTTTTCCTAATACACTATTCACACATCACAGATAACATTTTACATTGTTCTAAACGGAAAGCAGAAAATGCAAGAGACCATACTAGGTGACAGAAGCCTCTTGTAAAGCTCAATTGGTAGTGCTATTTTAGCTTAAAAACTTCAGCATTATTTTTGAAACTGCATGAAAACAGTAACAGTTAATATTTGCTTAGTAGCATTTTATCTACGGAACACACCAACTGAGAGACTACATGCATTTATATTCACAATTACAGGGATAACATTAGAAATGCAAGAAAATACTGGAATCTCACATTCTGTTAAGGAGTATCAGTGAGCCACAGAAGCCAGACAACACATCTTCTGAATATGTATGCAGATTAACACTCAATCATTAACATTCTTTTACATACCAAAACCATTTAAGAGACTTCTACATAATGCATATTAAAAAAAAAAAAAAACAAGAGCCACAGATTTTTCCCCCCAGCTACCAACTTGTAATCCAGGCATATACTGCAGAGTCTTTTATAGTTACAAGTATTACCTGTTCTTGACAGCTGAAGCAAAGAGTTATAAATGTCATGACAATCTCTCTCTCTGGGAACGACAAAGTGAACTATCCTGAAGTTCTTGCACTGGATGACAAGGGGACAGCCAGAAGTAGTCAAGGGAAGTTTTTCCACTGCAGCAATGTGATGATGTAGTATCTGTGGCACACAAGAACTCACAGTGTTAAGCAGGCTCACAACGAGTAAGAACAGCATACTATTTAGAAGAGCAGATACAAGGCACATTAAGCAGAGCTGAATAGGGATTTTTACTAATTTTGTCAATCATTTAGTTATAAAAAGAAATACATTTAGAAGAAGAAATCCAAGACTGGCATTTTGGTCAGGATAACATAATTTCATCAAAATTCAATTATTCTTTTCCCTCATATTTGGAAATGTTACCTAATGTTTGTAAGGAACAATAAATATCCTTCTAAATGCAAAAGTGAGAAGTAAAACCCCACTGCAGTTGTTCAGTCCTCTTCCGTAACTTTCTAATTGACAAGCATATATCTAATTAGGCAGGGTCCAAACAGGATTTTTTTTTTTTTAAGGATCTACAGCAACATACTTCAGAATTTTCAGGCAAAACAAAGCAAGTCAGGGAAAGCAACTCAAAGATACAGAAGATGCTGAAGATTTTAGAATTCCAATATTTAACATCTACAGAATGAACAAGAGGTAAGAAAAACATCTCCTGTATCACCCACTGTGTTATGCAGACGTGTCAGTCTCTCAGCTATACTCTTTTCAACCACTTTAACAGAAGACTATCACAGTAATGAATATACAAAAGCTCCACAGATTTATCTGTGTGGCAAATCTACACAAAATTTAGAAAGATACATGGTAAAGTAACAGCTGTTTAACCATGGCAGAAAGCCACAGATACATTACCTCAACTGAACAAGATGTTCTTGATAGCATTTCAATTGCCTCACTGAAGCAATCATCTCCTCTTAAATATTGATCAGAATTAGACAGGCATCTGAAAACTATGCTGCCAAATATGCATTTACAAAGAGACTATATCGTGGAGACATCATCATAATTACACTTGGTACTTGCACTATGATCACAGAAATGCAATGCTCAGAGCACAGGTTCAATTTCCCCAAAATGAAACCTTCTACCATAGTGCACAGGGAGACACAAGTAAGCTGCTGAATCATGTTCTCCCCAAAAACCCATTTTGAAGGAAAGTTAACAGTTTGTACAAAATTGTACATTCTGTCCAAGAACAAATCATGGAAAAATAACTTTTCTTAAAAGCACCTAGTCAGATAACCAGGATACAGGATTAAGGGTAATCCACAAGTACACATACAGGTAACACTCCTACAGGAAAAAAGAATTAACCACATCCAGGGAAGTAAGATTTCATTCTGGAGGACTCAGACTTCAGGCACTGAACCCAGTCAGGTGGCTGGGCAACACTGGAAGCTAAAACTTGATGTCCACATGTGTGCTACCAGGGCACCGAGCAGAAAACCTAGTGGGAATTACTGTACTAGCCAACTGTGATTGTACAACAAGCAGTCACAAAGCAGCTGCAGCCCTTTCTGAACTCTTTTATTCTGGAGATGAACACTTGGGAAGAAACAGCTGCTTACCACTCTAAAAAAGGGCAAGAGATCTTCAATATTTCACCAAAGCCTAGGTATTTTGATTTTGCTGTTTCATTTTACATAGGCAAGATCTAAAGACAAGGTAAGTTAACGCAGAATTTTTAAACCTGATGCTTAAACTATCTAGCAGTCTCCCACTCCTACCTCTGAACTGCAGTGCAAGTCAGTTGTTTAAAGAAAACTACCACACATTCACTCAGGAATACAAGTGACAGTTATTGAAGAAATCACAGCAGCTTGAAGTGAAGATTTTCAACACTACCCGATTTCAGCTGCAGCAGTGTCATGCAAGAGTACACTCTGCAAATCATTAACTTCTTATGATACCATGAACAAAGAGAGCGTGAGGAATAACTTATACCTTACTTGGATGAACATCTTGGTAAACAAATTCAACCTTAGATTAGGAAGAACAAATGCATCCGAAGAACCTATGCTTTTGAGCCGCAAGTATTCATTATCCTTACCCACGTTTCTCTCTGGCTTGAATCTATGAATAACAAATGAGTTGCTGTAAGGTATAGAGTTCCCGTCAGCGACTTATGGCTCGTGCTGAACCTATCCAGTAATTTCACTTGTTCCACCTGCAAGAAAAAAGGGGAGGGGGAAACAAGATGTTTTTGTTTTTGCAGGACACAGAATCCTAACTTCGCAAAAGCTTTGCCAGTTTGTGCAGTAATTTTGATGGTAGAAAGCGTAACACTACACACACAAGGCCATTCAGGCCAAACTATTAAGAATACACTAGTGGTCACATAAGCTTTGAGAAGACTGACTAGTTGAAGTGTCCTGTTTCAGTATAAAAGTGCATAACAAAGGCAGAAGGCTAGGCTCATCAGAATACTTACTCCATATAGGTCGCTACTATAGTTATTTAGTAGTAAAAGAGACCAGGGTATCAAGTTTACAAAAATAATAATAATTAAGAACAATAAATTATTAAGCCTTCAGACTGCTTCCCCAAAGTAGAGCAAACACACACCAACAATTTCCTGTTATTGAGATGCCATCACTGAACAGCTGAACTCAGCAACATGCTCTGATCACTGTCTGGAGACTGAAAGCCGCAAAGATTATGTCCTCCTGACTTCACTTTTAGTTATCTACTGTCTCTTATATCATCCCCAAATCTAAAAATCTAGATAATAACAACCTTGCCTCATAGTCAAAATAAATTCAATGAAATGCAAGCTTATACTAATAATTAGAACAATCTCCTAGAAATTCAAGGCCTGTGCCAGCATTTGAAGCAGATATTTCAAGCTTGAGTCTTGCAAGGGCAGATTTCTCCTCCAGGATAACATTAACACTGTTATCTCAATCCTGTGGAAAAACATTTCAGAGAAAGTGATTTCTAGATAGCCTGCATTTTATCTGCTGCTCATAACTTCACGGGCTCCACAGTTTGCTTTATTTGAAGTGAACATTACATGATTCTCTGTGTGCAGCAACAGGAAAGGAGCATGGCAAATGGTTTACCTTCATGCATTTCTCTTTCTTGGCAGCACTGTCTCCTTAGTGCCAAGTTAAAGCTCTTATGCTTAAGGCTTGATGCTACTGGCAGAACTCCCCAAAACTTCCACACCAGCAAGACCAGCATCCAGATGAGGTGACTAGGAGAGCCCACATCTGCTACATCAATCTTAAGCTCTTTATTTCATATGTACAAACTTAATTATCTACTAAAAGCATATATAAAGCACTAAAAATTTATCTTTTCAATTCGGGTATTTCTTACAGCCTATCAAGGCCTGATTTTGTTTCAAAGTTAGAAAAGCAACTTAATGCATACAAAACAGAATGGAGGTACTAAAAGCCAGCACCACTATGATATTCTAGATTTCAGTTTAGAAAGCAAAAAATCAGAAGCTACATGCATCAATACCTCAAAATACATTATGCTGTAACCAGCAAGGTCACAGTTCTCAGATACAGAGTAGCATAAACCAATACGGCACAGCCAAGATGCAGAATTCACTTTGGGCAGTTCTGCAGCAGCAACTGCTCAGGCACCTGGCACTGCACCTCCCCACAAAACTGAGAAGTGCACAGAAATGCTCCAGTTTCGCTCCAGTAGCAAAACCCACAAAATCTTGGCATGCAGAGTTCCATTATCCTCCTTGTAACCAGACAGCTATTCTCAAAGCTGTATTTCTATGTTAGATGAGGGCAGGCATTAGTGCTCCAGCTTCCTCTTGCATAGGTAAAGTCTTCACGAATTCTGAAAGCTCACACTTTTCTTAACAACAATTGAAGCGCAATTTAGATACAGCCTCCATAGACGACATGTTCATTTAAACCTGACCCAAGACAGCTTTAATGGATACTCAGCTGGACAGCTGGACAGACCCTCCTTTTTTTTTTTCTTTTTAATTGTAAAGTTTGGCAAAACCTTAGTTACAAAAAACAAGTCAGTCGTCAGTTTTGAAGAGAATGTGTTCACAAGATTAAGAGGCAGAAGACTGCTATTGAGTTTTAGCACATGTGTAAACAGATCATTTAAGTAGTCGGAAGTGATAGTTAGCACTACCAAATTAGTGAGTTTTTAAATCAGTAAGAATTTGACCAGCTAACTCAATAATATTGAGTATTTACAGTGAAAGAGTCATCGGACAGTTTATCAGGACTAGGATTTACAGATTAAGAGGCAGAAAAACCGAAAAAAGTGTTTCAATATAGTAGACAAGTTGGAACAGAAAGAAGGCTGAAACTATGCATCTGCAGTTGTGCATTAAAAAAGCTGAAGGATTACATTAGAACAATTAAACCAAGACAAAAACAGTTCCAGTATATTCTTTCAAGATTCTTTTATTACAACTCAGTATGACATTCCCTGAAATTAGAAGTTTCCCTTCCCTATTTAAGGCTCAGGCTTCAAACATAGGCTTAGGATTTAGCAATCANAAAACAGTTCCAGTATATTCGTTCAAGATTCTTTTATTACAACTCAGTATGACATTCCCTGAAATTAGAAGTTTCCCTTCCCTATTTAAGGCTCAGGCTTCAAACATAGGCTTAGGATTTAGCAATCAAGCTAACCAAAACTCCATCTCCAGTAGAAAACCCATCAGTATTTTCACTAAAACAGATTTTATTTCAAATATACAAACAGACTTGACTGAAGAAATTCCAGTCTTTTCTACTATGTCTTGCTTTAAAATATTTTAAAGGACACTTTAGTTCTAAAGCTTCATTGCAAAACCACAATATTCTTAATTGTAATTTCACCACCACCACCTATGACATTGTAAACCTGTTTTCATCATTTGTTGCTATTTAAGTACATATTCCCAGGCAGAAGTGATTTTTAAGTTGACCTCATTGCTTTATTCAACATAAATCTGTTGGATAGTTTAATTTCACAAAAAGCTAAGTTTTATTTCAGGTAGCTGTGCTGCCAGTTGTAGGACAATTTTTAACTTCAACATCTCAGCAAACTGAAGTCTGTGGAGGAATAAAACCTACTTCACCACCTTCTTCTAGGGATGACAGCTTCTCTGCAGAGCAGTTAATTTGTGCAAGACTACACTTATTTCGAGCTTATTTCACTATTAACATAATAAAACAAATTTAAAAAACTGTGAAGTGCTGTCAGATTGGAAAAATTAGGTATGTCTTAGAACAGCTGGAATGAGATCCAACTTGAACCTACACATGCACTGAACTTTTACAGCCCACAGCACAGGCTGCACTTTAGTTTTCTTGGTTCTTATACCCATAATACTCATAATTATTACTATCTAGCATGTATGCATTTTAATCCATCTGGATAGTCAATAAACCAACAGCTTACAAAAAGCTAAGCGAGCACCACAATTATAACCAAAATCTCACGCTATTTCTAGCCATAAAATTAGTAATTTTAGAATAAATATTTTTCTCTGTAGGAATTCTAAAAATAATTGCTTCAAGCAGAAGTCTTGTATCTTATAAGTTGTGTTCAGAGCTTGCTTCTCTCTTCAGTTACATTGCTACATGAAGTATTTTTTCCCCAGCAGGGGTCCAAAAACATGCAAAAACACAGCCACTTGCACATGCAACAACAGTGACCTGTAGCCTTTCTAGCCTCAACTTCAGGTTTGAAACTTAAACAGCTACTTAGAGCATCAAGTGACTTTGGTTTTAGTCTAGTTCGTATTTTGAAATTAGCTATTGACTCTGTAACAATACTATATTAAGTTCCCCAACAAGGGGTTTCAGGTTTATAAGTAAATAGGTTGATAAAGAAACCTTATCTCCAATTGGTAAATTAAAGTGTCACCATCAGAGACCTTCCTCCTGTTTCATATATATATACGTACACATACAGATATATATGAAAAATAAAACTAGCTATATATACACATTTCATATAAGTTTCATATAAGCTACTACTAAAAAAAAATCAAAAGCCTGTTCCTTTAAATAATTATTGCTTATAAACCTACTATTTGGAGCCAAAATGCGACCACTCCTTTCCTCCAAACATCTATAAATCTAGTTTAAAGTCAGACTGCCAGGTTACGGAACTAATCACTTGACAGTTTCCAGGATCCAGAGAGGGGCAGTCTTTTCAGCAGCCCTTGCAGCCAGGGCTTATGAGCAAGATGAGCAAAACACCATTAAAAATTTGATTCTGTAAGAGCTGTGGCTTAAAAACTTACTTTCAAATTGTTTATAACAAGAGGAGGGGTTTTTTAATCTTCGTTATAGAAGAAAGACTAACTAACAAACCAAAAATAGGAACAAAAAAAACCAGAAAAGTCTAGAACAGCAACTGCAGCTTAGCTAATTTTTTTGATTAGCCTGGCACATTGCACACATACCGAGAGCTTTCATTCCTAATAACACACACCGGAGCCTTTAAAAGGAAGGGGGAAGCGTTGTTTTCACAACAGATTTGCTTCCAAATCTAGAAAAAGCCGCCCGGAACCGCACCCCGAGCACAAAGCCAACTGCACCCCTGCCCCAGCTGGCTTCTGCTGCTCCCCCCCGCCCCCCAGACCCCTGCACCGGCAGCGCTCAGCGCCCTCCCCTCACGACAGGACGGTCCGTTCCGGCGGGGCCCCCCGGGCAGGACCCCCGGGCAGCCCCCGCTGAGCGCCCCGCGGCAGCTTTTCCCCCTTGCGGCCCCGCGGTTCGGGGGGGCCCGGGGGGAAGCACCGGGCTGGGCACCCCCGCTGCCTGCTGCACCCACCGCGTCCAAGGACACCCGAGCTGCACGGGCCGCCCCAGAGCCCCTGGCGGGAAGGCACCGGCTACAAAATGGAAGGAGATGAACAACAGCAACTCCCTCGCCCACAACTGGCGGCGGCAGGGCAGGGACTCGTCGGACCGAACAGGCCCTCCCATACATTATGCTGTAACCAGCAAGGTCACAGTTCTCAGATACAGAGTAGCATAAACCAATACGGCACAGCCAAGATGCAGAATTCACTTTGGGCAGTTCTGCAGCAGCAACTGCTCAGGCACCTGGCACTGCACCTCCCCACAAAACTGAGAAGTGCACAGAAATGCTCCAGTTTCGCTCCAGTAGCAAAACCCACAAAATCTTGGCATGCAGAGTTCCATTATCCTCCTTGTAACCAGACAGCTATTCTCAAAGCTGTATTTCTATGTTAGATGAGGGCAGGCATTAGTGCTCCAGCTTCCTCTTGNGGGCGGCTGCCTGCCTGCAGCGCCCCCTCGCTGCGGTCGGGGGACACTACGTCTCCGGGGGGGCGCATGCGTAGTCGGGCGTGGCGGCGCCATTCGCAGACGTGAGGTGCTGGGCTGCGGTGGTGGGCAGCAGCAGGCCGGGGAGGGAGCGGGTCACGCTGTGTCCTGCAGTGCCTCAGGGATTCTCTGTTGCTGTGCTGAGAGTCACGGAGGTCAGTGCTGGTTGTGAAACCTTGCCTGGCAGCCGGCCTTGAGGAGAGAGCGGTCCTGGGCCGCACTGTGGGGTGACAGTGGGTGTGTGGAGAACGAGAGCCGTTCCCTGATTACCCAGTCCACTGTTCATGGCATGGGGAGTTTCAGTCTTTAAGAGTCTTGCTAATGGGGAAGCTCCTGGAACACGGTCCTTTTTTGTTGTACTATCACAGAATCGCAGAGGGGTTGAGGTGGGACAGGACCTCTGGAGGTATCTAGTTCAACCTCCCTGCTTAAGCAGGGCCACCGAGAGCCATTTGCCCAGGACCATGTCCAGGCAGCGTTTGAATATTGCCAAGGACGGAGACTCTACCACCTCTCTGGGCAACGTGTTAAGTGCTCGGTCACTCTGACAGTAAAAAAGTGTTTCCTGATGTTCAGAGGGAACCTCCTTTACAGGTTTCCATTTGTGCCCATTGCCTCTGGTCCTGTCACTGGCACCACTGTGGAGACTCTGGCTCCATCCTCTTTGCACCCTCCCTTCAGGTATTTATATATATTGGTAAGGTCCTCCGAGCCTTCTCCAGACTGAACAGACCCAGCTTTCTCAGCCTTTCCTCATAGGAGAAGTGCTCCAGCCAAGTATGCAAAGGTGTGGCCTCACTGGTGCTGAGTAGAGGGGAAGGATCACCTCCCTCAACCTGCTGGCAATACTTTGCCAAATGTAGCCCAGGATACCATTCGCTGCCTTTGTGGCAAGGGCCCACTGCAGGCTCATATTCAACTTCCATGTCCACCGGGACCCCCAGGTCCGTTTTGAACAAGCCCATCATCCAGGTCATTAATGAAGATGTTAAACAGAACTGGACCCACTACTGTCCTGCAACTAGAATTTGTGCTACTGATCACCACGCTGTGGGCCCAGTCGTTCGGACAGGTTTCGATCCATGTCACTGCTGATCTAGCCTGTACTCAACGGCTGCTCTGTGGGGAGCTTACTGGACACGGTGTTAAAGGCCTTACTGAAGTATGAACAGGTAAAAGTGTGTTGGGGGCGTTTAGAGTTTTAGGCTGTACAAGAATGAAGTAACAAGCTGCATGGTGCAGTGACTCATCCATGTCATAGTTGTGGAGGTGCCAGTGCACAAAAATCTTGTGTGTGCTGTACAGTAGTTGAGACGTGGTAAAACTTAGCTTAAAGGTTGCAGAATGGGCTGAATAAGTCTTCCTGTTTTCATGATTATTATCTAAATTAGAAACAATTTAGTAGGACAGTTTTTATACAAAATTAACCTCTTTTACTAACATACAGGCTTCATGATCTTGAAGTGTTTGACTGGTGACATTCATAGACTGTCAGAAGTTATTAAAGTCATACTACAAATGCATCACCCTTTCCTTGACAGGTCCCCTTTTCCTGTTATGCCAATATATCTTGTCACTTTGTGGCTTGTCAGATCAGAAGAATATGTTGACAAATGACTCTATGGAAATCACTCTATACGTGCCATTTAACATTTCACAGAATCACAGAATGGTAGGGGTTAGAAGGGACCTCTGGAGACCATCTAGTCCACCCCCCTGCTAAAGCAGATGCCCCCAGAGCAGGGTGCACAGGAACGCATCCAGGCAAGTTTTGAATATCTCCAGAGAAGGAGACTCCACGGCCTCTCTGGGCAGCCTGTGCCAGGGCTCTGGCACCCTCACAGTAAAG
>VZSC01006781.1:61153-97900 GCA_013398225.1 Steatornis caripensis
TGTCCACCAGCACTCCCAGGTCCTTCTCTGCAGAGCTGCTCTCCAGCAAGTCAACCCCCAGCCTGTACTGGTGCATGGGGTTGTTCCTCCCCAGGTGTAGGACCCTACACTTGCCCTTGTTGAACTTCATGAGATTCCTCTCCACCCAACTCTCCAGCCTGTCCAGGTCACACTGAATGGCAGCACAGCCTTCTGGTGAGTCAGCTGCTCCCCCCCGGCTTTGTATCATCAGCAGATTTGCTGAGGGTACTCTCTGTCCTTTCAGTTTTGAGGCTCTCATTTTTTTAAGATGTTCAAAGATAGGCATGTGCATGCAATATATAAGTAAACATGCACCAAACAGCACAAATTACATTTAAGTATATGCCTGAAGCTCTGCCTTGTGCAAAGGCCAGCAATCCAGTCACCCATAAATAATCTCAAAGATCTTTTCAGTACGTAATGTCTGTTGGCCATTAGCACCACAGCACTGAGCAGCAGAACACAGAGGTTTTGGCATTGTTTGGGATGCTTTGAGAACCTCCAGAGATGATCATATAAAGCCTTTCATAGCGCTGTGATTCACCTAGACTATCGGGTTGATTTAAAAGAAGTCTAGTAATGCCTTTCCATGAGCACACACGGTGTGTAGTATGCTCTGAGAAACTCCCTTGCACTTCAGCAGCTTCTTACAGTTCCCCAGCTCTGTATGAGAGACGCATCGTGATCCAGCGACCAGACGGGGCAGGGATGGGGCCGATCATGCAGTGCCCTGTGGCATACACATGTGAAGTAGATCCTGGCAGGGAAAACACAAGCAGTAATTTGTGCCGTACACATGGGCGGTAATTAGTAATTGAGTTTGTGAGATTCAGGTGCTGTAGCCTATACAACACAGTTAAACAATGATGCGTCTTTGGAGAGGCAGACGAGAGCCGTGTGCCATTGTAGAGGCTGTGAGCCCAGGTTCAGCCTGAAATTAAGTGGGTTTTGGGATTTTCACGGAATTCGAGTTGGCTTTTGAGCTGGCTTCCTGGCCGGTCACCGGAAGGGAACCATTGAGGTATCGCAGCCTGTCCCGTCCGTTCCCTTGCGGAGCCCCAGCGGTCACGGCACAGCCGCTGCAGTGAGGCAGGTGTGAGGACCAACAGGGTGGGCGCTCAACCAGACGTGTGGCTTCGGGGGGCAGCTGGCTCCGACCCAGCATCGTGCCGAGAAAGGGCCCCCTTGATCTTCGCCTCATTCATGAGGGCCGTGCCGGGCCCACGATCCCCTACAGCCTCGGCCGGCTGCCTGCAGCTGCATCGGCCACCTTCGAAAAGCCACCGGGTGCCGCGTGCCCGTGGCGGCTGCGGCCTCCCCTCATCTTCAGCCGCNCAGCTGGCTCCGACCCGGCATCGTGCCGAGAAAGGGCCCCCTTGATCTTCGCCTCATTCATGAGGGCTGTGCCGGGCCCACGATCCCCTACAGCCTCGGCCGGCTGCCTGCAGCTGCATCGGCCACCTTCGAAAAGCCACCGGGTGCCGCGTGCCCGTGGCGGCTGCGGCCTCCCCTCATCTTCAGCCGCGGGGGCTTCCGTCCGTCAAACTGAGAGCCGCGTGGGCAGTGGAGCCGCGCCAGGGCGGAGGCGGGAGCGGACCGGCACCCCGCGCTCTCCGCTCGTCCCCATCACGGGGCTCACGAGGCCGTCACGGTGGGCCAGCGGGGCTGTTTGCGTCCAGGTAGGGTGAGCGAAGAATACGGGCAGCCGCTCCGCTGCAGGACGCACCTGGGCCCCTTCGGCGCGGGACGCCCTCTGCCGTTTGCACTCGCGGCCCCGGCCGGCGGAGGCGGGACCTTACCGTCCCTTTAACGGCCGGCGGGCGGCGCGGCTGTGGCGTCGTCCCGTGGTGCACTGCGGCGGGCGCGCGCGGGGAGCGTGGCTGGTGTCCGAGCGCTTGCTCCGTGTCGCCGTTCGGTTCGAAGTTGGCGCTGTGCGCGATGCGGCGCTGAGGAGGCCGACGACGACCCCGAGGAGGCGGCTGCTGCTGCTGCCGCCACCGCCACCCTCCCCAGCCTCCGCCGCCGGGGCCAGCTGCCGTCTGCCAGCCCCGCTCTCTGGCCGTTCCCGCTGTTGCCGCCATGTCTGCGGGCTTCTCCTTCGGCGCGGGCACTCTGGGCTCCGCGGCCGCCGCCGGGGCAGGAGGAGGAAGCGGGGGCTTTTCCTTCGGAGCTGCCACGTCGAGGTAACGCGGCGCCCTCCACCCCTGCACGGCTCGGGCCTGCCCGCAGGCCCCCGCTCCCAGCCTCCCGCGGCCCGGCCTGGCCCGCTACTGAGGCTGCCGCCGCTCCGCTGGCCTGGTCCTGGCCGGGGGCAGGCCCGGGCGGCACGCGTGTGTGCGTGAGTGAGGGCTGGGCGGGGGGAGGAAGGGCAGACCCCGGGCTGCGTCGCTCGGCGCCTCCCCTGCTGCCCCCAGAGGGGCTCGGAGCTCCGGCACTCGGCCGAAAGGGCCCTGGGTGCGCGGGTGAACCGGCATCACCGCGTCCGCCCCGGGGTGGGGGTGCCCCTCGTGCGTCGTCCGTCTCATCATAACGAAGGGAGGTGCTCTTCTTCTTTTGCTTTATTCTCACTTAGTCGGAGTAGGGATGTCTCCCTTCCTGTATGTAACGTTCTCAACACGGAATGTGAATCATAACGTGTACCGGGGTTTCAGCAGTCAGCCTGAGCTCGCGTGTGCGGCATGGAGCTCGCTGATGTCAAAGCCCAAATGTTTGATGTGCAAATGTGAAGTTCCTGTTCTTTTTCTTTCACGAAATTGGATGCAACCTTATTCTTTCTCACACAACTAACCTTCCGTTTGGTGTGTAGTGTCTTGGAGTAAAAGGAGAACTTTGCTGTGCTTTGACATGCCTGAAACACAGCAGGCTCTGTACTAAAGGCGTTATTGGTATTTAGGTTTTTCAGAATCATAGGTTAATTTTTCTTGTTGTTGGGATGGTTTTTTTCAATTTTCTTTGCACACAACTGTACCAGCAGAGATTGTTTTTTCTGACCTGCTTGCTATTATGCCCCGTTATGCTGAAGATTAGGGCTGTTGTAGTGGAGCTTTGTATCAGAGATTTTCCCAAGTCTGATCAGGCAAAATTGATCCCTGCAATACCAACTTAATGGGCAGACTGAGGTACTCACAAGAGATTCACTTGAAGCCGATATATTGAAAATACTTATCTGTCAGAATTGGCAGGACTTAGTAGTGTGACTGGAAGGGAACAGAACACCTCGATCTGAAAGAGCATCTTTGGATTAAATGGCAGTATTGCTTTTTGAAAGAGCCTATGAGAGGCAACAACTTTTCTGAGTCTCTTCCAATACTCTTAATTTTGTGGTCATGACAGAATGATGACATTCTTGTGTTACCTGTGCTTGCTTTTTTTTCCTTTTTTACTCCACCAGTGAAGCTTATATGAAGTTGATAAAGGATTTAAGTTTCTTTCTCTTGATGCCTGTTTAATGCAGGTTTTCTGTGACTAAAATGAACAAGTTACAATAGTATTTTTTTATAAAAAAATTCTTCTAAATGTACTGCTTGAAACAAAGGAAACTCTTTCGTCTTGTTGATCTGCACTTGTTAAAAACTGCCCACTGAACTTAAATGTTTTTACTTTTGGGTTTCCTTTTTTTTTGCTGTTCTATCTAGCTTTTTAATAGCTTAAAAATAATAAGTAAGAGTTTAACGAGGAGCTAATTAATAGCAGTATGATATTCTGCATTTTTATTCATATATTTATTTATTCTTACAAGCAGGACCTGTCTTCAGGGCTATTGGTCAAGGACTATCACAGAGGAAGAGGTGTTTTTACTGCTGAATGATTGGTGAAAGAATCTTGACCGTCCCTACATGATGGTTTACTTGAGAACATGTTTGTAATAAGAATCTACTCTTTTGAGCTGTGTCTAAGACAGTATTGCCAGATGTTAGGAGAAAAGGGGCTTTATTGTGTAATTGAAGCATAAGTATTATTCATCAGTGTGACCAGTCAAAGATGACATTCTGGCGGCCCAAAGCTGATGTGGTATGCTAGCCTGCTTGATTCCTGCGTTGCACTGGTAGCAGTTCAGGTACTTAGACTCTTTCTTTTTGTTAATTGACATTCTCTATAGTATGCTTTAGCCAGGTGCAATGCTTTGTTCTAATCCTGAAATTAGAGTTAAGACCTGGCTTTAGTGACTGGAGACCCTCTTTCTTCCATCTGTGGGGAGTAGATAGTCCTTCTGGCACATGCTTTCTCCTGCTAGTGAAAATGCTGACATTGCTTTATTTCTATGTTTTGGTTTCTTTCTATCTTAAAAAAACCAAACAAAATGCCACTTGATTTTAGTTGGGGTGTTTGAGTTTTTTCATCCTGTAGTGCTGAATTGCATATTTTGTATGTTGGCTTTCTTCTACTGGAATGCTGAAACAAGAAAAATTTTCACAGAAGAATCGTCTTTATACTGGGAAAAGATGAAAAACATAAACTCTTGACTAGTGATAGAAGCACCATGCTGTATGTTTAAGTTTACAAGCAGTTAGGTCATGGTGCTGTAGTTTGGTACATTGAAATTTTGGGAATAAAGAAAGCTGAAATTACTTGGCTCCTGTGGAGTTAGACAGTTTGTGGGTCTGTTTCCTAAGCTTCTTGGCCACTCTGCTTCCTGAATTACTTTAAGAATAACACACACCTAGCTTTTGAACTTGCAACCAACTTTTACTGGCCTTGCCATGATCAGTTTTGTAGATACTTTGAAAACTTCTAATGTAAAAGCTAATTACAGGGTCTTTTTTTGAAGAATTTACTTTTGTGTTTAATTTGTTATGCCTAGGAGCTGCCCTCATACAAAAAGAGAGAGGAGATAAGGAAGCAATGAGAGAATACCGGACACCTGAAACAAAATATTTCTTGACTTTTGTTACCCTGAAGTGTAAACTGCATTTTGTTTCAGTGCTCCTGTTGTATGTGTGGAAAACACTGTTTAAGTTAGAGAAAACTGATCTAGTTTCTAAACAGGCTTACAAATGCGAGCAGGAAGTTACTACAAATAAGTTATTCACCTGATCTTTCATCAGTTTAAGAACAAAATTGTAGAAATTGTAGACTCATCTGGCTGGTGGTGCCTGTAATTTCATTGATTAGAGATAATGATGGTTATTGTATTCCCCTGTGTGTTGCACAATAACTTAATGCATTCTGTATTTGCCATGAAACTTCTAAAATGTGTAGTTACCCAAAATAAATTAAAAAGTTTTAATTTTCCTGGTGATGACTGATCTCTGATTCTCTCCTTCCTCTCTCTTCCCCTTCATCTGTGAAAACAACTTTAGAAGCTTATTTCTGTTAATTTATGACAAGTATACTGTCAGAAAAGAAGGTGTGGTATACATGAGTCCTCCATGGTTTGCACCTGTGGGAAAGGATGGCATTTTGGTTGGAAAACAAATTCATGCATCAATGTGTTTTGGTAGTAAGATAGGGCAGAGTTGTGCTGTTAATGTGAATGGTTGCATGTGTACTTATCACTGAAATAAAGTAACATTGGATGAAGTTTTTGGTCAGAGGTATCTTGTAACCTGCTTTGAAANTGCACCTGTGGGAAAGGATGGCATTTTGCTTGGAATACAAATTCATGCATCAATGTGTTTTGGTAGTAAGATAGGGCAGAGTTGTGCTGTTAATGTGAATGGTTGCATGTGTACTTATCACTGAAATAAAGTAACATTGGATGAAGTTTTTGGTCAGAGGTATCTTGTAACCTGCTTTGAAACGATGTTCTTGCAGGTTTGTTGTCGTCTTTGTGCTGTGTCTAGCATTTGTTCTCCCATTTCAGTAGTTCAGGGATAATAATTAGGCAGAACTAATGAGATGAGCTATTGGAGAAAAGTTCCAACTATCCTGCTGGTCTAGCAAGATGTATTAGCTCAGCAAGGAGTTGAACAACTGCTGGAGTCAGTGTCAGGGAAGCAGTAGGAGTTACAGAGCTATAGAAGGAAAGCGAGAGAGGCTTTCTCTTTGGTGGCAGTGAGCTTGGACTGTCATGTCCAGCTGTGATATGTGCAGTTCAGAAAAATAAATGATGACATGGGAAAGAAACTGAAATGAGAGGGGGGATGGATTTTTTATTTAGAAAATAATTATTGCTAATAGTCTTATTTTGTAATAGCTCAACAGGAGGACTTAATTTTGGAACCTTGGGCTCTTCCACTGCTACTGCAACTACGTCAGCTCCTTCAGTGGGCTTTGGGAGTGGACTTTTTGGATCAAAAGCAACCACTGGCTTTACACTAGGAGGCACCAGTACAGGTAGAAAAAATTCTTTTATGGCAGAAATTTGAATAAACTGTGAAGAAATACATCATCTGCACACAAAAACTGTGTGGTCATAATGTGCTTTCTTTTTTTAGAGTAGTTCTATAGCTCAGAATGCTACTTGCATGGTTTTGTAAAAAGGTTTCGTTGAACAGTTTAAAAGATCATTCATTGAGAATTAAACACTATCAGTGCCGCAGAAACACAAATGCGGTTACGAGAAAACTGTGCCTGGGCCTGTGTGTAGATTGTTCCATAATTTGAATCCTGTTGTTTTCTAGAAATCTAACTCATCATCCAGGATGCTCAAAATTATGATTTAAGGTTGAGGTATATTTTGATCTGAGAAACATTTTAAACCATTGTGGGTTTGTTAGTATTTGTAATGTGATACTTGTAGTCCTGCAATAGTAAACACTTCTGGGTTTTTTGTTTGGGTTTTTTTAATGTCAGCAATATGCATGAAGAAATTTATAAATATTTTCTTAGGTATCTAATTCAGCCTGTGAACGTAAAGATTCTTATAGGGGTATTGGAGTGCAAAAGAATAAAACTTTTCTTTCTGGAGGTTTTTTCAGTAATCATGCAGATATAACTTAATTTTACTTTGGCTCCAATATTATTAGACAAAATTATCTTTTTTTTCTTGTGCACCTGTATGAGTACATAGGGGAAGTTCTAAGAACCAGTATACTAGAAATAAATTGAACAGTAGACTGAAAGCCTGTATTATTGTGTTGGCTACATTATGGTAATTTTCTTTTAGCTCTCAGTGATTCTTTTGATGTTCTAATCATATGTGTTTTAAAATATGAAATGGCATAGCACTGTCTTCAAAACAATATCTTAAAATTGCCAGTAGGGCAGAAACCCTAAACTAAGACACAGGATTTTACGAAGACTTTGGACTCTGCAGTCCTCTACACTATACTGTAAATCTGCTGTTTTGCATGCTAATGTTACGTACTGCCATATGGCTGAAAAAAATACTTGCTAGAATTACTAGTTTCCTTAATTTATTTGAAATTTCAAAAAACTTGCTCTACTGCTGTGTTAACATCAGCTTAACTATTAGCAGATTCTTATAAAGAAAAATGATGGGTTTTGAAGTCAGTTATGCTTTGATTTGTGCTGCTGGCACTTAGAAATATTGTTTTCTATGTTAATGTTTTGCTTTCAACATATTACAGAAAAACTTGTATAATTATGTATTGTCTTAAAATGTTGCATTATTTCAGTGTTTTATGGTTTTTACTGTCATAAATGCTCTGTGGTCTTCAATTACTTTTCTTATTCTGTTTGTTTTTATTCATAAAGCAGGAACAGCAACAACTATTGCTACAGGACTGACACTAGGTAAGGACCTAATCTGGATTTTGATGTTATACAGGCAAAAAAAAGTACAGATAGATCTTTCTTGTAATGTAGAAAGTTGGTGGTCACATGTGAGCCTTTCCCCCATTAATAATTGCAGTCTGTGTGCAGCCCAAGTGCTGCAAACTAGAGTGGAGCCCTGCGGTTCTTAACTTGTTGTTAAAAGATTATTCTGTTCCTGTACAAGAGTGTCAGTGGGCATAGTGACAAGTTGGACTTTGTATTTATGCCTCCCTAATGACTTTCACCCTTCAGCAGAGAGGAGATGGAATACATTGTCAAAGAATTCTGTGTGCAGAATTTCTTGCTCTCATGAACTTTGTGTGAACACATCTGTTTGGTAGCTACCTCTTTTAGAAGAGTAGAGTTGAGCTGGGAAGGGACCTTGGGAATATTTTACTTTTGTTCCTCTGATGCATCTTTAGTGACTGTTTTTCAGCTGTCATTAGAAATACAGGAATATGTGGGTAGTTGTGGATTTGGTTTGATTTTTAAACACCGACAACTGAGGTCTGAGGGAAAACTGAGCTTGAGTATTGCAAATGCTGGGGTTGGGGGTGGTGCTGCAATACAGACTGCAGCTCAAGAACTTTGGAAGCTGTCCTGTGAATAAATAGGAAAAAGAAATGGTGTTGGATAAAGAAGCAAATGAAAGCAGAAGGGAGGAGGAGCAGCTAACCCAGATCGGACTGTGTGATGCATAATCATACATGGCACTTGGTTCTATGCAGATGAACATTAGTTCTTTTCAGTAGCTGAATGAAATGATGTCATCCAAAGCAGACACACAGCAATTACGGAGAATACCAAGTATGTGTTTCTTATGCTTGCTGTTGTGCTTTGTCTATGTATATGCACTCCTCCTTTACTTATGGATTGGATATGGATTCTAGAATGTAAAATGTATTCTTAACATGCAAACAGCAGTAAGTGGAAGCTTTATTTGCTTTACTTTAAAAGTATTCAAAAGCAAAGTTTGAGGGAGTAACATTTCCACATATTTTTTCTTGTTTACAGATTGAAAGGATATGTGCATTCAGTTTGGTCTGCACATCCAACTGAGAATTTTAGTCTGTATTTTGGACAGTATTGTTTATAGCTCCATCTACCAATGCTCTGCTGCTTCTGTTAGATGCTCTTGGTAGAAGCTGTTATGTTTACAGGTTTTTTTTAGATTGAATTACTAGGAACTCTGGAGCAAAAATGCCTGTGCAATGAATGTAAACCTTTTGAAGTTTATCTGAAGATGCTGTGGGGATATTTTACTTGGTGTAAGTGATCTTGCATGTTGTAATGCTCATGATGGTTAAGAGGGAATGGTTCAGAAGAGAAAGTGATTTGAGGATTCATTCTCAAACAGGATGTTCTAAGGGTGATGATTGGTTTTGGGTTTCTTTTAGGCACTCCTGCCACCACATCAGCAGCTACCACAGGCTTTAGTTTAGGTTTCAATAAACCTGCAGGTTCAGCCACGCCATTTGCTTTACCTGTTACTTCTACCTCAGCAAGTGGCCTGTCGTTATCATCTGCTCTTACATCAACTCCTGCAGCAGGTAGGAAAATGTTTAGGCATTTTTGGGTTTTGTGTTTGTTTTAATATTAAAAATTCATGATAAAACAGTTCTACCCTCTGTATTTTCTAGTATTTACATAACTTTGTGATACTTCAATAAGATGATTCATTGGACTTCTAAATTTGGGTACCCTAATACAGGTAGATTTATGTTTATATAGAGGGCAGTATACCATGTGATATAGGCAGCATATAATCTAAATCATTAGAAATGTAGCAAGAGCTGATTTGTCATGTAAAATCATTATTTTTGTTAACCCAACTGAAGATTGAAAGCTTCCTACTTGTGCAGCTGGAAAGTTTGGAAAATGTCTACCTTTTGTAGATGGCCTGAAATGGTTAACTAGTAGTGGAAAACAGTTTTTTTCCAGTGTGGTTCTCATACTGACACACATCTGCCATCGTATTTAACTCTGCTAAACTGTGCTGTGTATGACGATAGTTAAGACTGGAGTTCATGTTTCTTAACCTTAGGAGTCTGCATTTGAGCTCAGCTATCTCTGCCCTCTGTGCCCTGTCCCTTTATGCCTATGGTCTTTTGCTACTCAGTTCTTCCCTATCCTAGCAAAAAGCTGAGATGCTTAATTCCAGAAGGTGGGTCTGACTACCAAGGAAATGTTCTTGGATCATTTATCTTGCGTAAAAGATTTTAATGTTTAACTTAAAACATTAACATTTTAATATAAAAATTCAATAGCACTTGTTAGATCCATTATGCTGTAAAATAAATTCTGTGTCAGGTTATAGATTCTCTAGTGTTCTGGGGAACTCTCAAAAATTTTGTATAGTTGCAGGAAAATATGAACTAATCAGGATTGTGCTATTGTAGAACAAAATAATTCAAAAGTCTCTACAGCTTTTTCTGGAAAATGTGTGGGAAATAGAAACGATTTGGTTTGTTATCCAGTTACCATAAAGGCACTGTTCAGACCTTTCAGTTATTTCAAATTGTCTGTGGATGTATTTGAATGCAGTATCTGCATCAAGCCAGTTTGCTTTCTCTGCAGGAACTACTGGCTTTACATTAAATTTGGGTGGCACAACTGCTCCGACTACAACTGCCTCCACAGGCCTTTCCTTAGGAGGAGCCTTGGCAGGTTTAGGAGGCTCGCTCTTCCAGAGTACAAGCACAGCAGCAACAGGTGAAAGTTATTTTAGTTTCTTCCTCCTTCTGTCTCAAAGCATTGGAATTTAATGTGCGATTGTATAAATTCATAAGGTAAGATTTAGTTTATGTAAAATCTTAACACTGTGAGAGTGTAATTTTGAAGTGTTACAGTTAAGAACAGTGTTGCTGTCCATGGACAATAAAAATGAAATGACTTCTTTCTCGTTCTTAAATTCATTTGTACTTAATGCTTTTTTTAACAAACGAAAGCACAAGGAGATCTTTGTCATTGCTACCATTGACTCAAGGAAGTTGATCATAAATAGGATAGGGCAATGATATACAAGTATCTTTAACTGTGGATAAGTTGAAATCTTATTTTGATGGCTTTTGGTCTGAATAAAATCTTTAACTGTTAGTATTGTCATTTAATGGCTTCATGTATTCCAGCCCTAGAGGAAAAATTTGTTGTGTTGTAGTCTTGGTAACACTGCTCTTAAACTCTATATGAAACGGAAAGATATTTAAGATGCTGATGATTTAGCTATCTAATTAGCTACCTAATAATGTGAAGTAATTGCGTAAAACATATGCTTACAGTTATGTGAAACTTCATGCAACCTGTTTTCTTCTCTGTTTAGTTTGCGTTTTTTTAATCCAAGTGATGCTGAAACTGCTAACAAGATTATTTGTGATTTTTAGTTTAAAATAAGTTTTAATTATCAGCATTTTAAGTGCGGAAATTCTGTTTGGGTTTTTTGTAGGACTTGGGCAGAATGCTTTGAGTTTGACTCTGGGGACAACTGCAGCTCCTTCAACTACTGCCAATGAAGGCCTTGGTGGCATTGATTTTAGTAGTTCTTCAGACAAAAAGAGTAAGTTTGTTTTTAAACATTCATAATTTTTTAATCGATAAAATTATCAGAGTACTGCAGGAGAGACACTATTTCATTGTGTGAGGAGTGTGGAATTAAAGCTGGCAACTTTTCATTTCCCCCCCTTGCCCTGCAAGGCATTTCAGTTAATTTCATTCTTGGTTATTGTGCTTGTAGAGAAGAATAAGATTTTGATTGCAAATGTAATGTAAATTTATTTATTTGAAATAAGTGTAAGCCAATATCAATTGTGAACCAAGATCTAAACCTAAACCCTTTAGCCTTTAGGGGGTGAGACTCACAGGGCTGTTTGCTGAAAAGCCATGGCAGATTTCTGAACAGCTATACGTCAAGTAGCCAGTAGAGGGGGGAGCAGAGCTATGATTAAGTAATGCATTGCAAATACAAAGAGTACATGTTTGAAACTAGCTTTCTCTAACTGTAACACATCTTAAGCTTGGTTTCTATTTTAGAAGCCTGCACAATAAAATATCCTAATTTTAGCTGTTATAGTTTTGGTGGCTTGTAGTTCTATCTGATGCATTCTATCAGGTTGTCAAAACTAGTTATAACAACTTTACTTATGTAGTAGCTTTAAAGTCCTTAAGTAAGGGAATATTGAGCATCGACATATGGACACTTATTAATTTGTCTTGCATCTATACTTTCAGAGTAAGCTTAACTAAAGCTGATTCTAAAACTTGCATTTTCCCTGGGTAATCAATACTGTTGTTTAAACTCTTGATTCCATTCAGGAGCAAAATTTTAAATTAGGTATACCAGTAGCTAGAAGAGAAGGAAATACAAACAGTGCATTAAACCATCTTTACAGAGTAACATACGTTATGTAGACACAGTTTTTCATACTTGTGGAAGACATGGCATATTGATTAACCAAACTGGAGTGCTCTGCATGATGTTGATTGTTTTGGGAGGTTATTACTGAAACTGGGAGTGGTGACAAAACTTTGATTCCTAGGTTCTTGTGGGATATCCATTACTATAATATCAGGATGTCAGAACACTTCCATAATACACAAGTTCTTTAAAATGAGGACCAGAGAATCACAGACTCAAAATCTATTTCAGTCTAACACCTCCCAGCATTGTTTTGCCCAGCTCTTAGGGTGGAAGCTTGAATGAGTACCTGAATTCCCCGTATGCTGCATAGTGGAACTGAGTGTGTGGGACTATCACTGTCAGGATGATAAGGAGAGATCCCTTAGCTAAGCAGTGGGAAATGTCAAACGAGATTTATTTTTTGAGTTTTTTTCTAAATTTAGGTTTTAATTTAGGAACGTTTCCCATAATGGATAGTGCTGGCTTAAGCATCCCTGACAAATTTCCCTATCTGTGTGCTGCTACTCAGTTCTGTCAGTACAATATGAGGAACGCTGTTAAGGCGAGTGTGGTGTTTTTATGGTTTTGAGGTTTTTATTTCTTTTCCTTCCTGAAGAAAAGGAAGGAGGAGATGTGGCTACCAGAGGAAAGTGCCCTAGGAATCCCAGGACAGATAGGTACTAGCAGCTTTGTTCTGTCTTCTGGAATTGCTTGTAAAAGCTTTTCCTTCTGGAGACTGAAGACTGGTGGTTTAGTATTTCTTTAAAATATGGCTGCAGGAAAAGAAGCTGTTCTTATATGTATTTTCCTCGTGTATTACTAAAACAAATTAATATTAAAAAAAGGTAAAAACTGGAGCACTTGCTTAAAGTCACAAAATCTGATTTCAAATCTGTATCTTTTACTAAGTATTGTTCTGATGTACAGCAAAAAAAAGTGGTTTGAGAGTGAAGGCAAAATATACTTAATTTTCTGCCTAATTTTTAGGTTATCAGCGGAGACAGGAGTACTAAATTCTGGAGTTCATGCCTTTTTCCCAACTTTGTGTCAATTCTTTTTTTCTCTTCACAAAAAGCATAGGGAATGGTTTGAGACTCCAGGTTCTCTAAATGTCCTGGTACTGGGTGACAGAGTCTGCAGACTGTTTAAGTAGATGTTGCTTCTCAAAGACAGAGCTTCTCCTGGCGGGAGCACTGGCTTAAAATGTAGCTTAAAATGTTTGTGGCAGTAACTTTAGCTACATAGCTGCTTTCTTCCACTGAGAGGGAAGTGAGGATGTGAACTGGGTCCAGCTGAAGGTGATGAAGCTCACCTCTTGAGCTTTCTGAGTGAGTATTCTTCCTAGCAGACTGCTATGGTATGGGATGTGATTACTACCCTGTTATGCATGATACTGTTTTCAGCTCCATTCTGTTACTCCGAGGCATTTGGTGCCTTGATCCACAGATGCGTAGTTTGGAGTGTTTAGGTGGTAGGGATGCAATAAAATCTTCAGTTCTGTAAAACCTCATTTATTACTGAACTTTATGCAGCAGCAGAGTTCTTGGGGGAGTCCTAATGGGCAAACCTTAATTACCTTTGTATTTGAGAGGACTGCTCTTGCTGAAGTTTTAAACACTTGAGAGTTTTGTGGGTTCAGGTCTTAAGTGAGTTGTGGTTGCATGAGCATGAATACATTTCTTACGCAACTGCAGTTGTTTATGCATTTGTAGTGACTTACATAGTGACAAAAGAAATTTTGCCTTCCTCTGTGCCAAGAAATTGGCACCTCAACTGTTGAAACACTGTTCTTGAAAGGATCTTTATCTGTGAAGGGAGGGTTAAATTAAAACCTTATTTCTTTTATGGCTAGCCAAGTCTGTTCCTCTTAGCCAGAAATCAGTTCCTCCCTAAAAATCTCATTAAGGTTGTTTTATTTGTTCTTCAAAGTTTTATTTCTGACCTACAGTTTTTATTTTTTAGGTGACAAAACAGGAACAAGACCAGAGTAAGTGTTCAAATTTTCTTTGCATTCCATGTCTTATCAGAAAACAGATGAACTAAATATGTTGGCTTTTGTACTACTTTGATCTTGAAAAAGGCATAAATGTAAATAATGAACTTTTGCAGTATGAACAATTTAGTAATGGTGGTGCATAATTTTAAACATTGCAATTTTCCCGTCAAATGCAATACCTACAGCTTATCTGGTATCTGCTATAGACTGATCATGTGGTCTGAAAAATGATTTCTGAAAATGTGTATGAGGCTTACACCACAGGCTTGGCGCCTGGCATAGCAGTTGTGCATTAATCCAAATCATTCCTAGTTGTGGCATACGTGCAACGGATGCAAAACTATTTAACCAGTTTTAAACTTGAATGTTTTAATGATATTTAATAGTCACGCAGAAATGTTTGGCAATATTAAAGCACGATCTAAACATACATTGTCTCTTGTAGAGATAGCAAAGCACTAAAGGATGAAAATCTACCTCCAGTAATCTGTCAAGATGTAGAAAATCTACAGTAAGTAGTGTTTTTTATTTATGATAGTTGAATAGCTAAGGTGTTTATATGTTGTCAGTGCTCTGTGAGAAGAACACCCTACTGCAGGCTGCAATTTTGGCAGGTTAACCTTGGGAACAGAGTGGTTTTAGTATCTGAAGTCTTAGGTTGGGTGTTTTGGTTTGTGATTTTTTCCAGACTGGCTTTTCCATGCATTTATGCAAATGGACATGCCCAACAAACATGCTCTTAGAATCTGATCCATCTCTCCCTGGGAGTATTAAGCCTGTTGCACATGCACATGAACCTTATGTCCATGTTGCATGTGCATTGCGGATGTCACGGAATAGAGAGAACTGCAACAGAGCCTTCCCTCAGGCAGGAAGGAGGCAGGTTGTGGTCTAGTCAGAGAGGCTGTATGTCACTATATTTGTGAGTTCAAAGTAGTAATCACTTCTACAGATACAGTATATTATAATATATTTTTTAAATAACAAAAAAACTTATGGATACCTTAGCTGTCAGGGTTCAGCATAACATGTTTAAACACATGCTATTGAAATTCAGGGGTTTTTTACAGTATTACCGTACTAGGAGTTAAAGTAGTACTATGTTATACAGTAATTTTACTGTTCAGTACTTTATTTTGGAAAAATTAATTTAATAGCTATTTAAATAATGTGACTTAAAGGTAAACACTTGGGTACTTCAGATTCAATACTTTATGTTTATTTCCCCCTGCTCTGCCTTCTTTTTCCCTTCCCCAGGAAATTTGTGAAAGAACAAAAACAAGTTCAGGAAGAAATTAGTAGAATGTCTTCTAAAGCCATGCTTAAAGTACAGGAAGATATTAAAGCTTTGAAACAACTTCTGACTGTAGTTGCCAGTGGATTACAGAGAAACACTCTTAACATTGACAAGCTGAAAATGGAAACTGCCCAGGTATAACTGAATATTATAAAATTTTACATGGAGTCTGTATGTTGATTATTTCATATAGAATAACTAGCCTCCTTTAATAACTAGGCTCCTTTATCAGTAAAGTTAACGCATGTGTCCAAACTAAGAGTTGTAAACAAAGTGAAAAATTGAATCTCTTGTAATCTATTTGGAGTTTCTGGGGGAGACTGAACTCTATGATGTCAGTGTTTTCAGGTCAGTACAACAGCAACAAAATGACAGTTATTCAAGAGAGACCTCCTCCATAGCAAAGGCAACCGAAGAGGATGTGTGCCTACTTTAGTTCAGTTTCAGTTATGTATTCAGCTGCTAGTGAAGACATACCTGTGAGAACATGCTGGACTCTGGAGCAGCAGAAATGCAAATACATTTTCTTCTTGAGACTAAAAAAAACCACAAACCCAAACCAACAAATAAAAACTACCTCATAACATTTCAGGGACCAAAATATCTTAACTAGCACTAGTATTCAGTTAGTGAACTTCAGTGACAACTTTGTCCATCAGTTTGCATCTGAACTGTGTAACCCATTTGAGCTAAAGTTTTGATGCAAGTATTTTCAAGTTAACTTCTGTATCACTTTTTATTTCATCTGGCATATCAAGACTGCTTGCTATATAAATAAGTGTATTTTATTTTAAAGTAAAAATGTTGGTATTTGTTCTGTGACTTGTGATACCAAAAGAAATTACTCTATAGCTGTGCCTTGCCAACAGTTTTCTGTGAAAACAAAAACTTGTTACTGATATTCTCGTATTTCTGTAAATGATGCAGTTGAGAATAATTGCAGAATCAGGCATTAAGGAATTCTTAATGGTAGAGTTCTTAGAGTACTGAACAGAAGTGTATGCTGTAATTATCATGCATAAAAAGATCATCTCTGTAGAAAAAGAGGTGTGTATTAAACTATTTTTTTAAAGGCGAAATAATCCTTTTTCTTCTGTTTCTTCTTTTAGATGTTACTACTTGCACTTGACTGTTGCTGGTTTTCCCCTAGTCCTGAATAACTGTAGCAGAATTTCTGAAGTACAGTAGAAATTAGGTCTTATCTCTGATAGTTTAGCGCAGTATTTTCTCAAATTCTGAGAGCTCAACATGCTTTCAGTATGTGCTGCTGTTTGTTCCTTCCCAAAACTTCTGTTGCTATTTGCAGTTTTCCAACTTTCTGGCATTCTGTTCTTGGAAGAATTTCTGGTCAGATTCTATCACTGTGTTAAAATATTTTCTTCATTAAGTTATGTGAGTGAACAGTAGAGTTGTAGCTATTTTTCTTTTGGAACACTTCATACAGAACCTTATCTTTTATTAATTTTCCCTATTTATTTAGGAGCTAAAGAATGCAGAAATAGCATTACGAACACAGAAAACTCCTCCAGGTCTCCAGCATGAAAATACAGCCCCAGCAGAGTGAGTTACTGTTATTCATTAAAAAATAGCCAATAATGTATCTTGGAGAAGACTCCAGGGAGGCTTTATTGCAGCCTTTTGATACTTAAAAGGGGCTTATAAGAAAGATGGGGACAGACTTTTTAGTAGGACTTGTTGTGATGGGAGAAAGGGTAATGGGTTTTAAACTGAAACAGGGTAGATTCAGACTAGGTATAAGAAAGACATTTTTTACAATGTGGATAGTGAAACACTAGAACAAGTTGCCCAGAGAGGTGGTAGATGCCCCATGCCTGGAAACACTAAAGATTGGATTGGATGGGGCTCTGAGCAACCTGATCTCGTTGAAGATGTCCCTGCTTACTGCAGGGGGATTGAACTATATGGCCTTTAAAGGTCCCTTCCAACCCAAACCATTTTATGATTCCATGAACTGAATCATAGGATTTTTTTCTGCTTCTTTTAACATTTGTACTCAATGCTTCATACAATCAGTGTTTTATTTCTATACTTAATTTGTCTTGATCTCATAGACATGAAAAACAGTCTTTACTCTCTTTCCACTAGTAGAGTGACATCATGTCAGAACATAACTGTTGTAATTAATGAAATTAAAATTGGCAGCTTATATAGATCAGTTTTAAATAATAGTGGCAAAACAGTGAAGCTTAGTCATATGGCTTCTTTGTTTTACTCATCTAGCTACTTCAGAATCTTGGTTGAGCAGTTTGAAGTACAGCTGCAGCAATACAGGCAACAAATAGAAGAACTGGAAAATCATCTTGCTACTCAAGCAAATAATTCACATATAACTCCACAAGGTAACTGTTTCAGTTTTAAAGTTTCATACATAAAATACACAAAAAAGTAGTAATTAATCTCCTTTTGTTGGCTTTTCTTATTTGATGTTCAGATACATTCTGCAGTTGTTCAGTGTAAGGATTTGGAATTAAAGGTTAAATTCATACAAGTTCTTGAGCTTTTTAAAATGGATCCAGTTCCTGAGGTGCGGTTTGTAAGACTGGTTTGTTTTGCATAGAAATTCTGATACCCAGGTACATAGGAGTAGAAATCACAACTTCTGAAATTCTGAAAAATAGGACATAAAGAAGCATGGTGTGTTTTACACTCTTGTGTATGACTCGGGCGCTTTTCTTGTAAAGAACTTGAGTCTTCTCTGCATTTAGCTAGGGCACTTGCACAGGAGCTGGAAATTGAAGTTCGGTGCTCTTAGTGGGGCTGGGACACATCTGAGACATTATTTTGCAAACACCTGGACTCCAGTTTTGTGCTGCCTCTTCTGACAGTGTCTATTCAATCCATCTGCATTTTGCTGCTTTTACAATTCCTAGTGAGCTCATAAATGTCAGAGAAAGCTCTGTACTCTTCAGTTTTTCATTGACTCAGCTGGATATTGCTTGGCCTATTGATGCTGTTCTACTTCCAAACCATTTTTATTTCTTTTGCCTCTGTCTGTTGTTCTTGTGGTTAACATAACAGTGAGAAAATCTGTTTTACTTTCACTTTGGTTTCTGTCTTCCTTCCTCTGTCCCCTTCCACTAATACGATTTTTCTTTCCACCTGCTGTTTTACAATGAGGTCTTTATACAACAGAGGTGCTTATCTATGGGAGATACTGAAATGTCCCCACTATTGTAGATGAGAGTTTTTGCCCCCTGTAAACTCTGAGAAATTATGCAGTTGCATTGACATCTCCCTCACTTCAGTATCAAGCTGTTATAAGGCTGATGTCTGACACCTTCTGTCTTGCACTGGACTGTCTGGCCAAATATGGGTGTCTGCTCTGTCAGCTCCAGATCAAAAACGGAACTTTTCCTTAGTTTGGAGCCTGTTGGGATTGCCTTCAGCTCTGACCGACTGAGAAATTTAGTCTTGTTTGCTGCCACATTATTCAATCTTGGGAGAATCTCTCTGGTCAGAGAATACTGACCTCTGGATCGTAGTCTTCCAGTTGGCTACCATTTCTGTGATCGTAGACTTTATTTTTGGGTCTATTTTAGTTACAGGTCCTGCAACAAGCAGTGATTTCAAGTGCATGTCTTTTTTGTGCCAAATCATAGTTGAACATCTTGCCATGGTAATTATGGTTGGTACCTAGACTCTGGTCTTCATATGTCAAAAACAAGACAACTGTCTAGACCTAGCTTCCAGAATTGAAGATCTACTAAATCCTGACGGTCCTCTATATTTCCATGTGATCATCTTGTCTGTCCAGAGTATGAGGGATGCCTTCACAGATTTTCCTCAGATTTTTCAGCAGTTTCTGCTATAATCTAAAGGTTCCTTGCTTGTCTGGGCAAGGCTCAATGTGTTGTGCCAGCATGTGCGGACTGTCAGGAAGTGATCTAGTAGTGTATTCAACAGTGTATTGCATACGTAGCTTTTACCATACAGGGAAAAATTCCTTTACCATACAGGAAACCATGACCCAGGAAAACTTTGAAATGTGTAGTATTCAGTATCAGTAAATTGCCTCCAGACTATTTGGAAACTTGTGACCAGTCTTCCTAGATACCACTGCCTCCACAACCGTGCAGGTTGGCATGAGATTTATTCCCTGCTTTGCATTTCAGTAGGTTATATGCATCCTTCAGAGGAACTGAAGAATCTGATCTTTTTGCAGTGAAAGACCACTTCAGTACTCTTCTGTTTTGGTACATCGTTTCAGTGCTTCTTTCAGAAAAGCACCTTTTGTCAGCAGATACCTGATTTTTGCCAAAACCTTTGAAATTTCCCCTTTAATCCTGAAGTTTCACATTAGTTGGATCAGTGAACTGAAAACACTTTTGTATTTGTGGGGAGTAGGACATCCTAAACTTAAGACTGTGTAGGCAAGAAGCTCCCCATTGTGTTCCTCTGTTTGTTGTATGCTTGTGGGTAGAGCTAGAGTAAGGGTTCCTGTGATGCTTGTTAGTCGTGTCTTTGAAATGTACGTAAAGTTTCCATTCTCTCTCTTTGGCAAAATCAGCTGAACACTTAACTGTGCTTTAAGTCAGAAAGAGTGGAAAATATATGCAAATGCAAGAAAATCTGATTTAACTGTATTTATGTAAAAATCAATGAGGTAGAATGCTGCTGTGTAATTAAATGAAGTGAGGTTAAATAATTTTTTTGGCTTTTCTAACTAATCATAGAAAACTAATTATCATGTATATAACAATAAATCTGAGAAAAGAGTACTTTATTTTGAAAAGTTTAAAGTCCATTCAAAAAGTAAAATGTTGGTGACTTGTGTCACCCGATTGCTCTCAAATTTTGTCTCTCTTAGAGACATTAACTTGTTCTCATGCAATTGTTCTTGTGCTCTGTGCTGTATGGGTTTTGGGTGGGTTTCTTGCTGCATGTAAGCACTAAATCTTTTCTCTTGGTAGTGAGATGGTCACTTACCAGTATTTTATGTGCCTCTTACAGATTTATCTATGGCTATGCAGAAAATCTATCAAACATTTGTAGCTTTAGCTGCACAACTTCAATCAATACATGAAAATGTAAAGGTATGTTGTTTTGTTGTGTTCCTGTGTATTTAGTGAAAAAACTAGAACTTTTTGAAAATACAACGTATGTTCAGGTATTTTCCACCCCCTTCCCCTCCCTTTAAATTGGCGGCTTTTAAAAATTTTCAAACTATCCTGGAGAAGTGCTTCGATTAAAGTAAAGTTCAGCTGAAGTCCGATTTGAATTACTTACAGTGATGGTAGCAACTGGTCACAATCATTTACATTACAAAATGTTTTTCATTTGACTCCTTTTCCTTTTTAGTTGTTGATCAGTGTTTGAAATGTGTGTCTTTGAGCTCGTGCTTGTACGTTTGCTTTTTGCCCAATAACCTCTTGATCTCCAGCAAAGATGAACTAAATCTGCTCTTACTTAAATAAGTAACATAAGAAAAGTAGGTATTCATATGTAAGGTTTTTAACGTATCAAAGAATTTTGGTGAAAATTCTGTTCTGGCTTTCTTTATTTTTTCAACCTGGTTTTTTGAGAGAAGTCATATGTATAGAGAAAGACTACTGTGAAAAAATGTTAGTGTATCAAAGGTCCTAGTAAGGCTTGTTTTTTCCATCATGGACTCCAGCTTGAATTTCCCATTTACAGTTTTGGACGTGCTGACAAAATGTCAATGTTCTATGATCCGTAATTTTTCTTGAGATCATCAGAACCCTTCTTGGTTACAAAAAAAAAATTGGAGAAGAGTACATGTGTTTGGGATTGTTTCTGCTAAGTGAGCTCCTTAACAGGAATAGCTCTGGTAAATCTTCTGCTTGTTTCCTTCTCAAAGCTGCTTCTGCACAGTATTGATAGTTTTCTAAACATCTGAAACTTTTTACTTTTCCTGAATAAAGCTCAGGAATACTGAGGATCTTTTATGAACTAGATTCCTTGCATTGCATTGCTTCTGTCAGCATGGATATTCACTGGTTTACGGCTACCTGCCGTCAGATATTTGTGCTGCTCTTAGTTAACTCTGTTTTGGTACCAGCTATAGAACATATCAGCTCCTCTGTAATTTCAGCAGAATTATGCAAAAAGGATCCCAAATGTGTTCTGGGTTCTTCACTTCCGAGATCTAAGTGTAGCTTGAACTCGTGCAGTGGTCTTTGATGATATGTTTTTGTTGTTCAGTATGAGGAGGTGTATTAGTATGCAAGTATAAGCAATAGTATCTTCTCTACCTTGTAAGTGTGACTGAATAGGAAAGACTTTACTTCAGCTTAAGAAGTATTCTATTGCCTGAACCTAAGGGGTTGGTTTGAGGATTTGTCTGTCTTTTGGGGAATTTTTTTGAGATTCAATCTAGTGGGTAGACATGAAAGCTGATTATTTTGGAAGATACAATTATAACTAAAGCTTCAAAAAACAGAAAAATGAATGTGCTGTTTAAGTGGATCTGTCATTCTGACCATCTGTTTTAGTTTGTCTGCTAGGAGAGGAGAGCAGTTTAAACTGCTGTCTCTACCTTATTTTAAGGTTGTGATATGGCTTGTGAAGGCAGAGCTGTGACCACAATTCATACCTTTTTCTGAAGCAGACTTTCTGGTTTGCACATACACTTTGATTCGAAGGTCTGAAGTTGTAGAAGAATATGTCCTGAAACATCTTTGCACAGGACTAATTGTTAAATATATTTATATCATATATGAACATATAGATGCCTTCTGTATTGAAGGTCAGTGCAGAGTAAAATGTGCTTGGGCACAGTTCAGGTAGAGAATGTCATTAAATCATTCCACATAGATTAGCCTTAAAAACTACTCTACGATATCTAATGGCATTTCTGTCAGCTCCTATGGCAGGCAGTATGGCATTGTATTACATCTAATCAGAGTTCTACAAATATCTTTTCTCTCTGAAGACAGCACTCTTGACATGATAGAGGTCATTCTTTCTGTGTTGTTCCTGTTGTTGCTGGTGGATTTAGGATTGCAACTGTTAAAATCCTGAGTCAGAATTTTTGGACTGTAAGTGCATCTTCTCAGAAACAAGCAGTTCCTTAGCCAGGAACACAGGACATAGTATGTCTTCCATAAAACTCAATTGAAACTACTGTTCTTCGGTTTTAATAAATCTATTATGTTTAAAAATTCTCTGTTAGAAGGTGGAAATAATTGTCAGTTCTTTAATTGAAGCCATTTATTCTTTTTATGTTACCTAAGATATCCATAGTGCCCTCATCTGTGACAGGTAGAAATGGCTCATGATGAAGAGGCCAAGCCAGGTGTTGTCACAGAATGTGGGATTTTTAGGGGGGAAGAGGCGTAGACAAGGGGAGGGGGGACACGACAGATTTGGGCTACTTGTTAGTCTAAACCAGAGTGATCTAGTCCATTTGCACTGCACTACGTTACTGATGAAATGCATCAGAAACAAGAGTGAATTCTAAAATTCTGGTAGCTTTAGCTTTGTGCAGAGAAAGAAATGCAAGAGTGAAAAGAAGAAAAGAACTACAGGTGAAGATGATAGGGGGAGCAAAAGCAGACTCCATGCAGAAAGGGTAGCACTGAAGAGTGTGGGTTTTATGTTATAAGCTAGTAATGTGGATGTGTTTTGCCGCTTAGGTCAGCTAGTACAGTGATACAAATGGAATTGTGCTGATTTATGCCAACTTTGAAAGATTTTGATAACATTCATTATGTTAGTAGCTTGACTTGCTTTGCAGAATTTAAGTACAAGAAACCTGTTCTAGTTGTAGCTGATGCAGAACAGTTCTCTCCAGCTCATAATCTGACCAGATCCTTTCAGATTGTGGGAGGCTGCTTTTGTTGTGGGTTTTTTGTTCGGGGTTTTTTTGAGGAAATTTTATTTATAATGCAATGTCTGCTTATTAAGTTAAGGTTTTTGTCAAATACACTGAATTAAAATGGCTTTCATCCACCCCCTTCAGATGCTCAAAGACCAGTACCTTGGCTACAGGAAAACCTTTCTGGGAGATGCTGTGGATGTGTTTGAGGCAAGACGAGCAGAAGCTAAGAAGTGGCAGAGCGCGCCACGTGTTACCACTGGACCGACCCCTTTCAGCAACATACCAAATGCAGCAGCCGTTGCGATGGCTGCAACACTTACTCAGCAGCAACAGCCTGCTACAGGTCTGAGTGCATTCAAGTTATAGATTATTAGTGTTACGACAATAGTAAATTGGTGTAAAATTTTCTATGAAGTCTTCCTTTGTGTTAGACTAAAAATCTAATCATTGTGATGAGCAAAGTTACTGATACATAGCCAATAGAAAAATGCAGGGTAGACTTAGCAATAATTATAAAACAGATACTTAATCTTGTGAATTTACTTGTATGAGTGATATTTACTGTATTATTCTAACTTACCCCTTGGAATGTGAGTCTTCACTCTTAAGTAACATCTCTGAATACACATAGTATAGCCTCTTTCCAGAATTGTATGGTTATAGTAAATTATTTCAAATCGGTAAGGAGAGAATATCTAAATGCATATTACCTTTTTCTTATGTAAAAATAATAATTCATTTTTATATAGCACTTTGGAACTGTAAAATGAAAAATGCTGTAGAACAGGAAGGATAGTGGTGCAAACATCTGTAGAATAGGAAGACGGATGCCTGGCTCATTATTTTATAGCCAGCTCCTTTGTCAGAGTGATGTTGGAGCAGTTTTTGCTGTCCATTCTGCTGTTGCAAATAAATATTAGAGAAAGCAGAGTGGATCAGTGGTTCTGTGTGTGCGTACATGTAAGAAGACGACCAAAATAAGAGGAAATCCTTGACCCACTGCTAAGGAAGAATGAATACAAATGGCAAAGGAAATAACTTAAGGCACCTTAGTTGACATTGTTATACTAACCTATGCTTCTTGGAGGGGGATTTCTGAATTTAGAGAACTGAACTAATATTTAATAATTTAACAGAAATAAGATAAATCCCATGTAATTTTACTTGAACATGAATATGTCTGTGTCAGCAAATTATGAAAAGGATAGTTAACTTCATTCTAGCATTTATTTTCTAAAATGTTGTTTATCATAGGTGTACTGAAAGTCATACTGGCACCTTTTCCTTCTCTAGTCTTACAGCAGCAGTCATATTTTGAACGGTTTTAATTAGAGACCTATGCAGCAACCACCCTAAGTTTGACAAATTATTAGACTGTCCTTGCCTTCCCCATAAAAGGAAAATATAATGTGCTTCCAGCCCTGGACCTTGTGAACAGCAAGGAGAGGAGCTTAAAAGGCAAATATGCCATAATATTTTGAACACAACAAAAAATGAAGTCTTCACAAAATTTTGTTGAAGTGACATCTGCAAAGAGCCTGGTTTTAAACAGAAAACATGAGATAATGTAATGCCACGCTTTAGGGATTTTGGTACAGGTAGATGTGTGCCATGTGCAGCCTAATGTTGCCAAAGTAGTTCCCTCCCCCTTCATGTTTCTCCTTGTCTCATGGATTTTAAATGCTCCCCAAGTTCACTACAGGATTGGTTGTGTATGAAAGTCATACTTGGGATGTCACATTTAAAGTTATGCTTGCCTTTTCATGAACTGAGGTGAGGGATTTGACCTTCCTCTTCCTAGTCCAGATTCAAGAGACCTGCTAATAATTTCAGTAAATTGATGCCACTTATGGCATGACTTCATGAATATTCTCTTAGGAGTGGGAGTGAAGCGTAGGGGTGTGGAAGGCAGAATTGATCTGTACCAACACACCTGAGGTAAGGTGACTTTATATTCTGAGGTATTCTGTAGAGAAAGGAGCACATGGGAGTGTGGTGTGTAGGTTGCGTTTGGGGTTTGGTTTTTTTGGTTGGTGGTTTTGGCAGAGTATTTCAAAAGCCAAAAATGTGCCAACCATGAGAGTGATGCAGATAGAATAAAGCCATGAACTTATGTCAAACATGCCAATAAAAGTATAAAACAATTTGTTTACTACTTATTCAGTTGGAATATTGCTACCCTCTGCAACTCAGGTCCTCAGTACCTGGATTAATAGAGGTAGATTGATGTTTTGAGTGGCACTTCAAGAGTACTTAAAACTCTTAGAAAATAGGGTTAGATGGAACTTTAAGTCAGCTCTCTGTTCCTCTAGCTCAAAAGCAGGATTAGTCAGGCCTGAACTATTCCAGAGAGATCTTAAAGTCTTCAGAGCCTGCTAGAAAGGAAAATTTTACAGCTTTCCGAAATTACTGATTTCAGTGCTTGACTTTTTCCCAACAACTTACCTGAAACTTCTTAGCTTAAATTAAGGCTGCCACTTTTTTGTCTTACTCTTAATGGAAAAGGAGAAGAATCTGTTTCAGTTTTGCAGGAGTCTTTAAATATTTAAAGACTGCCTTATCTTCATTTCCTTGTTTGAGTTTTCAGATGGCCATTTGCTGCAGTAAAACTGCAAACATTTAAATGTTTTAACTTTGTTATGTTATTATGAACTTAATAAAACTATCTGCTAGAAGTTAAAATCACACATATTTCTTTGCAAGATCTAGATCTTGAAGAGTGAGATAGGTGAGAGATGGTAGAAGGTTATGAGAGAAAAGACTATGAAGTGAGGTGTACATAAAGGGGGAGAGGGTATCTGTGTAATATCTGACCTACTGTTGCTGTTCTTTGAAGATAAGAATAAAACAGGAAAATTAATCCGGGATTTTAAGTTCTTGACTAATATATGGTACTCTAGTATTGAGGGATCAGGATGGTTAGTCTCTCTTTAAAAAAAAAAAATTATGTTTACATGGTTAAGTCTATTTCATAGGATTAATTTAGTGTTAGTTACTGTTCTTTCTTTGAAAAAGATAATAATTTATTTTAAATTTGTTTTCAGAAGTCAGTGGTTTAATAGCTACATCTATGCTGTGGGATCAGGGAATGTTTCCCCAGTTCCTGGGTGTAGATGTGCACCCTATGTATGTTCTCTCTGTATGCCAAGACATGTCTGGCTTCGATTGAAATAAGTAAAGCCAGTGGATCCTGGCCATATGGAAGAAAGGGAGCAAAAATGCACTCCACTGATCTCCTGGGATGGATAATCAGGACACCAGGACTGTGGTGTGCACACTGAAGCGCAATTTTTGTGCAGTTTTTTAAGCTAGAGTTATTAAAAACTATGCTTAAGTCTTGTCTGCACACAACCTTTCTCCCTAGTTTAGCACTTTCGTTCTGAGCACAGCTTTATTAGTAGCAGTGAGGCTGGTCATGCTTTTGTGCAGTAGCAGCTAGAGTTTTAACCACTGCCTCACCTGCACCTTCCCTGAGCAATCTTGAACAATGTGGAAGTTAATATGATGGTGGCTAGTCTACCTATTATTACTGGTGGGACTACAGTAAAAGATTTTAGAGGAAATTAAAGCCTAGTGAACTAAGAGCTGTAAATGCATGAGGCCGAAGCTGATCTTTTTCAGGAAAGACTAGTTGTTGTATAAGCTCAACTTTCTTCCTCTAAAAAATAAAGTACCCCCCCAACAACTTAGTTACTCTCTCCTTAACCAGTGAAGTGCAGAATTAGTCAAAGCATTATCAAGCTATTACCACACTTCATGTGTTGACTTGACTTGGTATGAGATTGAAGTGCTAATGGGGATGGATACTGAAACCTTTGTAGCACTTCAGATTTTTATTGTGTAATTTGATATTAACCTTGGTTTAAAGTTAGTGTATTACTTTGTCAGAATCAAGCTGAAGTTGTGACACTAAATTTGCTCACTGTTAGGACCAGCTGTGATTTAAAAAATTGCAGAATGTAACTTTTGGAAATCTGGCTGACCTGTCTGGACTCTTTGTAGTGGGTCCTATTCATTAAACTGAAATGCTCTACATGGCAAGTATATTAAGTTGTAAAATGTTAAAATACTTGTTATAAAGAATTTGTCTCATACCTACAAAAGCCAGAAGTGCCAATTTTTTGCTAGGACTTCTGACATTGAAGAATCTTTATTACTAGTTTTTTGCTATTGAAAATTACGTTTACTTACAAGAACTATAGTAATGATGCCTTCAAAACGTTATAGTACAAAATCAACAAATATCATATGCTGTTGCTCAATGAAAAGCTTCTTAGCCTAAGGCATAAGATCCTGTTTTATATAATCTGAGGTGTTTTAGAATAATGTTTTTTACTAGCTCTAAAATGTGTCGCATTTGGTAAAAAGCTTGGCCTGGAGGACTGTAGTGTTTTGTTTTAAGGTCTTCTGCTAACAGTGCCTCCTACTGAGATAGAAACCTGTGCACTTGAGAAGGAACTGGATATGTGTTTTGGGGTTATTTTAGTTCATTAGGTGACTAATTGACTTGTGTACCATTTTTTGCTTCTTTTTATGGATGGCAATTTTCTTATTTTTAAAGAGCTGCTAGGTAGATGTATCAGTATTTAAACTGGATGTAAACAAGTTTAGTTTGAAGTTTATGTGAAAATTTGTAATTACATCTGATACGCTTTTTTAATTGAAAAAAATAGCTTGGGTTTCCCAACTACTACCTGCTAATCAGAGACCGAAAGCTAACAAATTTAGTTGCCCTTAAAATTTACTTTAACACTACTTTGATTATACAGATGTCATTCAGCTTGGATGACACATGAATTTTGTGTTCCTAGCAAAAACATTGCTACTCAATATACAGTGCCTTTCACTTGATTCAAAATTATTTTCCATTTAAATCTTCAAATACTGAAATGATTTTAAAAGCTTGAGGTGTTTACATTTCAAAACTCTAGGTAAATATTAGTAACAGGAAACTTTGTAGTACAAAGGAAGAAATTTTGAATTAAAATGAGCCCAAATGCGAGAATGGTTTAGGAAAAAGACTGAAATAATTTGAGCTTTATGGTAATACTTGAATAAATCATCACTTTCACAGATACAGTACATAAAGTATGTTCAAAGATGGAGAAGGCTATCTTCAGGAAAGGAGTGACTGTCTGTGGATTAAGAGTTTGGCACTGTATTTTATCTTCAATGGTTAAACTTTTTAACTAGTGCACTGAAAACTGTTTGAAAAAGACAGGAATATAAGATTGTACTGTGAAAACTGTCAAAATATATTATTTATCAGAATTAATTATTTTAAAATGTGTTAGTAATGGGCTACCAAGTTGATTCTTTATTCCCCCAGATTATTTTTTTTTAAAAGGAACTGAGGCTGTAAATTTCATCTTGGCAGACTGAAAATGTTTTTTTGACAGTCCTGCATCTTAGTGTGAATATGCAGGGAAAGTACTGTCAACTTTTTAAAATTATGGGACAAACTCTGACTCTGAAATCTTGAATGTATCTAATTCATTAAGGTACACAGAACTGTGCCTTTTGTAAATGTTTATTTAAACAGGTGGTTTGACTAGTTTACCTTACTGAATGGTGTTATGTAGCAGAGCTTAACAAAACTCAGTTATCACTTGTGTTGGAAAAGAATTGAATTGTCATGTTACTGTGTAATTGACTTGCTTAAAAATGAACAATAAATTTAATAAAATAAAGTCATTGTCTTGTTTTTTATCTTAGTGTTCTGTTTAAATTTGGATTGAGTAGTTTTGAAGATTCCTATTTATTAAATAAATTAACTTTTGGTAATATAGTTTTAGTTACATTAGTGTCAGTTCTTATGTTTTTAATTTGAAGGTTTTCCCTTATTCTGATTCCATACAGGTAGCAAAAATGTTACCTGTGAGTTCTCTCAAAGTCTTGATTAATGTTCTAAACTTTTAAGGTGAAACTGGTTAACTCTTAAATACTAAATTATGTTGTTACCATGTTATTAGCTTTGACTAGTTTCACCTTATTACAGTTGGTGTTCTCCGAGCGTTTTACCAGGTGGATGTAGAGACAGATAGTTAAGTGAGGAATTTTGATGAGGTAAAGTTTGGGATCTTAGTGGGATTTGTTGAAAGCAATGATGTTCACATTATCAAATTCTTGAATAAATAAATAAAGGACCTCTTTACTATGAAAGAGTAAGGCAAGTTTGTTCTCATTTTTTTTATACCAGGGCCACAGCCATCTCTGGGAGTTAGTTTTGGAACGCCATTCGGCTCAGGTATTGGCACTGGCTTGCAATCAAGTGGCTTAGGTTCTTCAAGCCTTGGAGGTACACTTTAACTTTTCTAATCTTTCATTGAATTACTATACCGCACATCTAATCTCTTGCAAACCTTTAACTCCACTAAGAGGATGATCTGTTTCATGGAAAGACCTTGCTATTTGGCAGTCTGCACTTTCCAGACTTCTTTGTGCCTTGCAGGAGTTGCTAAGGCTAATACTAAGTCTCATAAGCCATTGTAGTCAAAACCCAGGATGAAATAATCACATGAAAGTTTTGTTCTTAAAGCTAGGGAAGTACATCAAGTACATCCTTCTATAACTACAACTTGACTTGATTTTACGTATATGAAAGTTAGACATCTGAGACATTGGATCATGCTGTAGCTAATCAAAAGAAGTTTTTCACCTGTATGTACAACTGTTAACTATAGGGACCCATTTCTGCTTGAATTAAGATAAGAATAAATGCTAAAAATTTACTACACTTCTGGGATCCTGCTTGCTGAATTGTATTTGCTTTAGCTGTTACTTTGTTCCTCAGTGCTGAGGTGGAAGAGAATCCCCTCTCAAGCTGAAAAAGCATTTGAAAGCGAGGGAAAAATACTTATCAAAATGTTAATAGTGCTGGTGGGGAATATATTCCAAGAGGAGGACACATGACTGAAAGAGTAGGTGGTAATAAAAAAATTATAAAATTCATGCAGATCTCTTAATTTAAATGTAATGAGTTCTCAGTAGTAGAATGACAAGTAGACTCTAAGTGATTAGTAGAAGCTAATCTGCATGTAAATTTCCTATCTGTATAGGTCAGGCGTTCCTACAGTGCAAGTCAGAAGAGACTAGTGTCCTCTGAAGCTTTTGTATGACATGTGCAAAGACAATTGTTGCATCTGCTGAGCACAAATATAATGTGTTGTGGGTTTTCTTGTTACATCCTGTCCTCTCTGGAGCCTCAGTCCGCATCCATACATTTTTGCCTCTTTTGGGAGCCAAATACGTGAATCAGTGTTGTAATGTATTTAAAAATCACTCGGAAAGATGTACTTGAACATTAAATCATTTTTACCCTAAATGATCATCTTGAAATTATCTTTAAATCTACCAGTGTCCTCTCTCATCAGATTTTAAGCTTTTTCAGATAAAAGAAAGTCTGTATACCTAAACAGGAAAAATAACCAAGAATAGTGGGCTAAAAGGAAAGTACTTCTGAATTACCAGGTCGTTCCCACAATGTTTTAAATGCCTTACAATAACCCCATAAAATTCTTCCTTTTTGACCAGAGAGGTTGTAGACTAAAGATTGTTTATATATGTTTACCAGGCTTGCCAATGTAAATTAAAAAAAAAAAGACCAAAGAACCCCCTTTTCTTTTAACTTGATAGACAAGTGTTTCTGGTTTTGTTGTAGAGGCCTAACTTGTATTCTTTTTTTCCCTAATCCTCGGCTTAGCAAGGCATTTGCTTGCGTGTTGTCTATTCAGTATTAATTTGCAAAATTTTTGTCGTCTTGCAAATGAAGATGACTGATAGAAGCAAGTGAGGAAGAATAAAGGAATAAGTGCAAAATAGTCTGCAAGTGTGCTCTTAAATTAGCAGAATGAGTACTTAAGGCTTTTTTTAATATTGGGATTTTTTTTAACAGGACAATTTTTAACATATACTCTTGAAACATCATTTTAATTGGAGAAATTGGCTCTCTTTCCATGATAAATATTCTGTGAATTTTGTCAGTAATAAACATGGAGATTTTTGCATTTAAGATATGTAGCATATAGATCATAAATTATTTGCAGACACGTTGCCTGACCATTGATAATTCATTTCAAACTAGATGGGGGAAAGTGTATCATTTACATATCTTACATTCAAATGATGCTTGCCATTATATACCATTAAAACTCTTGTTTGATTTAAAAATTGCAGAAGACTAGAGAACACTACTTCAGATAGCGTGTTCAATCATGAGTAGTTATAAAATTAAAAATTATTTCTCTAAAGGAATGGTAAATTGCAGTAAAATACAAGTATTTTTCTCTGACACTTGAAACTTAAGATGGTGGCATAATTTCCTCAAATACAAATCCTGTTCTCTTTTTGAAAATCTCTTCAGACAGCCAAAATCAGAATATGTATATTTCTTACTCTTGCATCTGGCCTCTGTCTCAAACTGCAAATATCAACTTACTTTTCCTTTTGACATGATCGCATATTAATAACACAATTTGAAATCCTGAAATATTTTTATTATGAAATTATAAATCTCAGTTACAAAATTAACAGAATGAGTTTTATTACAGCTGTATGTTTATGGCTGTCCTATATATGATGATTTTTCCCATTAAATTTTGTGAAATTCTGCTTCTATTCTATATTTAGCCTATTTTACGGTTTCCTAGAAAAAGTTGATCCCAAATGACATGAGAGGAGGACAACTCTAAAATAAGCCAAATGTATACTCAAGAGAATGTTTACTCTGGTTTAAGTGTAGAGAATTTTTCTTTTAGAGTTGGGGATGAAGATTGCGGCTTTCTGTAATAGGAGTCATATGACTTGTGTCTGAATTTTCTTAGTTTCGGCCCATTTGGTTACCGTTTTCTTGCCAATTTAACAACAATTGAATAGCAATTTTGTAAACTCTTAATAGTTTACCTCACCTGGTTTTATAGCTTTTTCTTTTCTCAGTTTTGAAGGAAATACTATTCTCCAGTGCTTTCCTGTTTGCAGTTTTTCTTAACACAATGCCATGTTGAGAATGAAATACTCTTGAGGCAATAATCTTAGGAATACTTGTTTACCAAATAACGCTTAGAATTATGTTTGGGTTTAGAATTCTTGCCCAAAACCTATGTGTGCTTAATTGCTGTGTCTGTAATTTTTTTGTTGTATGTCTTTACTATTATTCTACTAGGATTTGGAAGTAGCTCTGCATTTGGAAGTAGTGCCACAGGAGCATCATCTTTTGGGTTTGGAACTACAAGTAAACCATCAGGAAGCCTAAGTGCAGGTTGGTTTGTTTCTCTTTAATTGAAGTTTATCCTAAAGCAAAAGTGTTATAATCAAACTGCTGCTCTGAGTCTAGCAAAGCTACTGAAACAAATGTGCTTAAAGTTGCATGTGTATGTAACCCTGAAAGTAACTATTCACTTGCTAAATAACATTTTCAGAGAAGTTTTTAGGTTCTGTTAAAGGTCTCCTAGGTAAACAGTATTGAAGGGGCATTAATGTTTTCCATTTGGTGATGTCTGTCTAATTAGGAATGGAAGCAGGAGAATCAGATGCTTCAGGCTGGATCAGGTGCAGTCTGAGACACAGAAATGCGGTTACTACTTGAATGCGTAGACTATACAGCTACTGAGCTATTGAAATTAGTGTGTAATTCTGTGACAAATATACCAGTAATTTGACTTCTGTATTTACAAGCAGTTAAAATTATTTTTAGAAGCCGAGAAGGTTTCCCTAAAACTGTTTATCTGCTTATCCTTTCTATTTGAATAGTAAGTTACAGGTATTGTATGTCTGTATATATCCATAATTCATTACATGAACTATTTTCAGAACATTTCTGTGGCAATTGAACTACTCAGTACTCATCTCACTTTTTTGCTTTAATTTTGTTGATGGTGAGAAAACTAAAATGTGGGCGCAATTGCTCCTTAACTCAGGTATCTGAAATCTTAGTCACTTCTAAGCTTGCATGTGAATGAAATGAATGTGTAACACTAGTAAATTCTTGATAGAACGCCTCTGACTTCATGATGTGCAGTGTCTAAGCATCAACCTTCTTTTGCTTAGTTAATTTTTAAAATCAGAAACAAGTGGAAGACTTACACTGTTTACGTTTTTATCTTGTTGCTGTTTTCTTGAGCCTGTATTAAATTACCTGTTATTCACACTTATATAAATAGTATTGCAGTATTTCAAGCTGCTAAGTTACAAAGTGCATAATTTTGTTTTTAGTATATTTAAAAACATAATTAGAAAACTAGTCATATGGATCACTTGTCCAACACTGATGAGGTATCAAACAAAAGTAAATAGCAAGTCTTACTTAGCTGTGTTGGTGGTGTGCAGAGACAATTTAGATGTCATTTTGCTGTATTCTTCAAACCAGGCTTTTTCATGGTAGCAGTGCCCCCAATCTCTCTTCAGCAGCAGAGAGAGTTGGGCTCAATAGAATGAAGATTGTCTTCAGTTGTCTCAAGAGTCTCAGCTACAGAAGGTGGTAACCAGGAATATAAAAGATTAAATGTAATTCCTGTCACTTTGTGCTTATAAAATAAAGTGGTCGTGAAATCCTGGTCTAGACTGGGATTACAGGATAGCAACCTCCAGAAAAATTTGGTAGCCCAGAAGCACATTAACTTTTACGTTTTATATCCAAAATCCTATGCCATATAGCTTCTGGACTGCATATGATCTTTAGTTTAATTTTATTGAGGGTGTATAAATGGGTTTGAATGATGTCTGAGGCTAGCCAGTTTTATATATTTTTTTAATTTTAAAGTGTCCTTAGATGTGTTTCCCTTAATGTGTTTCTTAGATAACACTTACAGGATCCTGAAACAATATTCTGGTTTATATTACCATATGATAGTTACGTCTTGTTTCTGGATCTTTTTCTTTTGAAAAAGCTAAGAAAATGGGGTGAATATGGAATATACTGTTGTTACTGCTTCTGTTGCAATGTGAGTGCTTAAGTATTTTCCCAAACTAAACCCGTCCATCACTCCTGTCCTTCTAGGCTGCTTAGATAATTCTCCAAGCCTCCTCCACATATTTTCTATCAGTTTGTTCTTATTTTAGAGTGAAAATTATAGATCCCCAAATGGCTTCTGTCAAGTGTAAGTTATGAGTTAGATTTAATTGCTTCCAAAGATTTGAAAATATTTCTAGTAGTATTACTGCTCTTCTCTATTTCAGTTTGTATGTTTGAAGAGAAAATTCTGAGTCCTCTGAAAGTACTTGAGCATCTTCTAACAGTAATTTGGCTTAGTCCAGGGGCAGTCGTTGTGTCTACTGCATCAGTAGATGAAAAGGAGAGCAACTGCAGTCTTCTGACAAGTCCTTCAGTGCACACAATTACTAGATGGAACAAGTGTCTCAGACTTCCTTGTGAAACGCAGACAGGCTCTGGAAAGCTGACTCCAAATCAAGTCCCAGATATTTCCTAATCTTACCCATTTGATGGCAACTGAAAAGGCTGATTTGAGCAGGATGTTGCAAAGAGCAGTAAGACACCTGAAGTGATGGGAAAAGGAAAAAAATCACCATTGAATTTATAGATACAAAGTTAAGGGAAGGAAGGTGTGTAGTAGACACATGCTGTTTTTGTGAAAACTGAGATGCTACGTGTGCTTTGAAGAGCTGAGTTGAGAATTGGTGTTGGAGACTTATTTTTTTTGAAGAATAGCAGCCTCAGTATGTAGGATAAGATACAATGAAGCGGGATCATGGCTGGATATACTGCTGAAAAAGAACCAGAATATCATCCATGTGTAACTATGAGCAGCCTTTAGATACAGAGTAGTAAAATCAGTCAAAGCTGTGCTGGAAATCCTCTTTGGTTTAGAGCACCTATTGTGGTATGGGGGTTGGATGAGGGAATATATTGCCTTTGAGATTTGCTGAAAGGCTGTTTATTCCTATAGTGTTAAAAAAAAATACTGTTATAAAGAGGTGTGTATCGTGTTTGGCTTACCTATCTAAAGGGCTGACGGAAGCAGAGATGCAAGCACAGCCCAATTAATAATGTGTACTCTAAGGTCCTTCAGGGACATGCTAAGTCTGTGCCCTCAAAGGGCAGGTTGTTGTTTACTTTCTGCAAACAATTGTTTACATGTAAGTAATACTAATTTCAAAAAAGAAGTCATCGATAGCATTGCAGCTATGGTTCAAGACACTGTGGCTCTTCCCCCTAGAACTGAGCTATTCCATGACTTGATTCTCTTTCCTTGTAACGGGAGTAAGACTGAATGTGTACCTTGCTTGAGGCTTTTCCTGAAGATTTTTCATTTGAGTATTCCGCTTGAGGGTTTTACTTTTAAGAATAGAACTTCATACCATGGCCTTGTTACACTGCCATGATGGGACAAAGCCTTTTGGGTGAATTTCCCTTCTGCCTCTCTACACTTTTGTGCCTGTCCTAAATGGCACTTCTAACATAATAGCTATTACTTGCCAGGCTTTATCTAAATAAAGAACCATATTCTCAAGTCTTCTGTCACACAGTTTATGCATCTTTTCTAACATTACTCAAATAAAGCTCAGACTGCCTTCCCTGCGTGCTTCAAAATAATCCCTGCAGCTAGGCGGAGGTAATTCATGAACACTTCACTCTTGCCTACTGAACTCCTGACGCTATAGATCACATACAGCTTTATTATGAATGACATTCATTATGTTTTCTATAGGAGGCAATGCTTACCTGTTATCTTGGATACATACTTGAAGTAAAAAGGTAACTTACCAAGAAGGGCTTTGGTTATTAAAGACTTTTTCATTCATGAGACTCCCTGATGAAGAACAAGTATATTCTTCTAAAATCTTACTTGGGATTCAGAATTAGCTGGGAAATGCAGGAATAGTTACATCTGCTCCACCCCTTAGATCCTAGGATGAGAGACAAATCAGTCCACAAAATTTAGACGACCCAGACTGACAATATTGTTAGTCACACTCTAGGTCTGCACGCTCGTTATATTGACAATGAGTTCTGCACAGGCAACTGCACGTTGAAGGACTGCAGTTACTGGAATGTAGATAATGGGGAATTTTCTTGACACGATGATGTGNTGCTTACCTGTTATCTTGGATACATACTTGAAGTAAAAAGGTAACTTACCAAGAAGGGCTTTGGTTATTAAAGACTTTTTCATTCATGAGACTCCCTGATGAAGAACAAGTATATTCTTCTAAAATCTTACTTGGGATTCAGAATTAGCTGGGAAATGCAGGAATAGTTACATCTGCTCCACCCCTTAGATCCTAGGATGAGAGACAAATCAGTCCACAAAATTTAGACGACCCAGACTGACAATATTGTTAGTCACACTCTAGGTCTGCACGCTCGTTATATTGACAATGAGTTCTGCACAGGCAACTGCACGTTGAAGGACTGCAGTTACTGGAATGTAGATAATGGGGAATTTTCTTGACACGATGATGTGGTGTATAACCCAGGTCCAGACATTGCAGGAGGAAGAGTTTCACATTACGTTTTGAAGTAGTTCTTGATCCAAAGCGTCGGTAACAAGTGAGAGAACAGAAGACCTCAGGCTTGTGAAAGCCACTTTGCTATTCTAATGAGGCAACCAGTTGGGTTTTTATTT
>VZSC01006782.1:0-48480 GCA_013398225.1 Steatornis caripensis
TTCTTTGTTGCCGGCTGGGCTCAAACCGCGACAGTGCATTTAAGAGACACTTACAACGCACTGACCTTTTCCTATACTTTACATACAGGAATTCACATTTCTAGTCTACATAGTTCTGTAACGTGGGATCCTGAGTCAGTGATTCACTATGTTATTATTGTCACATCTTTTTTTGTCACATACAGGAAATCTATCAGGGCTGAACTGGATGACTCTGCTAAAAGGTTGTTTATATACCCTTAAGGAAACTTCTGCTGTCAGAGATGGTCAATTGTTTTTATTAACTGCCAAGTATAAACCTTAAACTGCATTAGGCTGACTGTCCTAGCACCACTACGATAATCAAATGGCCTTGGAGACTTTGCTCCCCTAGCACTATCTACTAACAAATTAGCAAAAAACCTTCATAAGCATTTCAAGTCAGGATGTCCACTGAGTTGGTATTAGCTAGCAGTGGTGGCAGGGCCAGGAGGAGACTTCTGGATCCCAGGAGGAATCAGGTTTCCAAGTCATGTTTTAGTAGCCAGTTTTTTCAAAGCATCCCCAGCCAGACCTGGCTAGGACCAAAGCAAATACTTGCCAGGATCCAGACCTCTGCACAGAACACACTTTCGTTACATATCACATAAGAGACAAACCAAGACATTTTTTACCAGTTATGCTTTCTCTCTAGCTGTGGTGCCACTCTTTGTTTGGCTTCAGGGTGTGTGTCACCATTCACAGCAATAAGTCAATTCCCATTCCACTGTACTGCCACCATCAGCCTCCCACCAGTGATGCTCCCTTACCTACAAAGTTGGATGTATTCAGTATGTTCTTAACCCTTACAAGGATTCAGAAAACAGGAGTCTTCCCCAGTATCTTTTTTCTATTTGAATAGTCACACACTAGACTGTTTCTCTATATCCCAGTTAGACAGTGGGTTAATGCCAGCTGCTTTTCCCCACATCACCCTTGGAAGGCAATCAGATAAATTAGTATAGTTGGTTTACAACACAACACACTACACTAACAAGTGCAGGTGCCTTGTTAGCCTTCTGACTGCCAGCTGAGGAGATCTACAGTGAGGGCAGATCTCTGGGAAAACATGTGTAATTCAGCAAATACAGTCTTAAATCAGGAGATAGGACAAGTTTGGCAGCTTATATTTAGAGAGGGTGCATTACTGATGTGATTTTTTTGGTATCAGTGGAATTACTAAAGCAATTATAAAAGGTCAGTATGAGGTCTTCATAAGAGGCTGTTGTTCTCACTGTTGACCAGAAGAGTCTGCCTCTGTATGGAAGCAGGAGGATTACTAACATAAATTACACAATCAGCCTCTTAATCTCTGGCAGATAACTTTAATCTTTCTGCATTGTGAAGCAATTAATTTCCTCCATTTGAATGTTTACGATCAAATGTATTTATGTGATTATTATAAAGTACTTGAGATTAATATTTAAGTGAAAGCTAGATTTCCTTTTTTCACAAAGCTGTGCCATTCTTAAATAACACCAGTGTGCCCTATAGTGTTGGAGAAGCCTAGGAAATTGGAAAATTTATGTCAGCTAGAGCTAGTTTAAATTCTTATCGATTCATGCTTTTACTTTTGCTTACAACTCAGACTCTTTTTGGAAACATTTTTATTGATCTTCCATGAAATTGTGATAAGCACAGATAAGTCTATCGTTTATCTCCTAAACTGTGCATAGTTTGCTATAGGTGGATAAATTCTTCAGGTTCTCTACTTACAGAAATGGTGTAGAATTTGAACAGCTGGGACATTCAATAAACATGATTTCTTTCAGTACTGAAAATGACCGATCATCCCTTCAGTTCCAGCATATTATCTGGCTTTCCTTTCTTCTTTGAATTTTTAATCTGGAAGATAAAGTTCAAGCACTAGGGTAATTTCTGTGGCCTGACAGTAAAGAGGCTGAGAGTTTAATGTGTTTGGAGCTGTTTTAACACTTGCCATTAGAATTTTTGGCAAATATTTTCAGGACTCTGTAAGAACATTCGTGTTTTGATTTGAACCACAAAGACGCAGGAGTATGTGTAAAATACCAGGAGAAACGTAGATTTAGTGACTTCAAAGTTAGTTGCATACTTCAAAACCCGAAGAAATCCAAAATGGATTATGTTGCTTTAAGGCCCTGAACTGCTCCTCATGGAAGGAATTTTTCCTTGGGGGATCCTGGCACCTCATACAGCCATCAGGGTTGAGGATACTCAGCAGCAGCAATCTCACATACTGTGGGGTTTGTGGGATAACTTTTTATCAAAGTGAAAAAGAAAGGGCTGCTACAAGGTAGAATACTTCCCTTATCTGCCTTGTTCTCATCACCAATCGTTTTACAATGCAGTTAAGCACCGGTTCTAAGGTCTTGTAAATGCCTTAAGAATTCCTCTGCCTTCCTTTCTTGTCTTAGCCTCTAGCTTTGTGCTTTATTTTTAGGTAGAATAGTAAGCAATTTCATCCATGTACCCTGTTGAATACGTGAGTTTTCCATATATAGAGTTATGTTTAGAGAGCATAAATGTGGCTAATTAGCAGTATCTTTGGGTTTTTCTTGCTACAGAAAAGCTACATACATATTTTTTAATTTTTTTGGAGGGTGATGTTGACAGGCGTGGAAGAAATAATGCCAGGTATTGTTCCTGGTGTTACCTGTTGCCAGAAATGAATGTGTTTATCCTGAATTGACAAATTAAACAGATCAGAAAAAAAAAATTGAATTTTTTCCTGAACAAAATTTTGTATTATTGGTGTAGTAATCCCTCTCCTGCTCCATAATAACTACTTGTCTTAACTCAGCATATCTGTAGTTGTCAAATAATTTCATATATTTTTTCCATTTCTCTTGGAATGATTGTGCGGGTTAGAGCAAACTGTTTTATTAGTGATTAGCTGATCTGTCTTGTGTGGCCACTCATGAGCTGCTCTTGCTTCTTTTCCAGCATCAGTTTTAAGTGAAGCACAGCGGATGAGGGCACCGGGTGAATGTGGGCACCACGACAGCCAAAATCCAATGCCGGATTAGCGGGTGTGATCTGGGTGACGTGGAGCCCACAGCAATGCCATGCAGGGCCATCTCGCTGCAGGGTATGGGGTAGTGTGAGAGCAGGAGGCTGGGGAGACACCTGGCACAGGACAGCGTGGTCCCAAGGAGGGGTGTTTGGGTTGTCTTCACTCAACTTCTCCGTCCTGCCCTTGTACGCAACATAGTTTGGACACAATAGTGACTCACTAGCGCTTTTTTTTTTCTTATCTGATGTCAGTAGTTCAGACAAGACTAAGAATTAAATACAAAGACCAGAAAGTGCAAAATTCTGTTTCTGGTTAGTGAATGTCATTTGTTGTATGAAAAACCGTGCATCTACGCGTATGCGCAAGGAAACAGAAAAGATTCACGGGTGGACAATGTGAGCAATGACAATGCAGTGACAGCCTTCCGGTCCAAATCTCATTAACATCTACACTGAGGCTAATGAAATAATTATAAAAGTAAAGTAGATGAGAACCGGATCAGAGAGCATAAAAAACAGTTAAAGAGCAGTCTATTGCAAGAGTAGAGAGTTCAAGTCTATAAAGAAAAGTGCTTTTCTTCTGCACAAACCCTAAAGTTTCAGAAAATGAAGGGTTTCCAACTTCAAAAGGTGAGGCAACCAAGCATTTCGAGGAGAAGCATACACACTTGTAATATCTGCTTCCTTGCATTAAACAGAAATATTTGAAACAAGCACATTTCCAGCTATTAGTTTATACCTTCACAGCTGGTAAAATATGACATCATAATCTCCTCTGCAATAAAGCTATCCAAAACTGAAAATTTAAAAAAGACCATAAAATAAAAGTAGAGTGTGAGGACTTACAGTATAAACACTATGCTCATGCCAGCAGCATTGCTGGAACTACAAAGCAATGAAAACCCCTCTCTGGGATGACTTTTCTTCCTGCTGTAAGTTCACTCCCTCTATTTTACAATCAGTTAGCCTCATATAGCTGTTAACTGAGGGAACCTATAGTGCAAATGCTCTATTTTTGTGAGGTATATAAAGTTGTGTATGGTCCAAATCGTGTCTGCTCCATTCTGCCCAATATAATATTAAACTATATTCTCTGTTTTTTCCTTTTCTGTTCCACACTGGTGTTTTTGTAGAGGAAAGACATCTGCTTCCTTTGTGCCCTCACATCGTGTGATCCCACAGTATCTGAAGTAGAAGAACAAACTGACATAAAGCTATGACAGCAACAAATGTGACCTCTTGGTATTTGCCCTTCAGACACAGTTACCACTGTGCAGTTTCTGGTACCTCACTTGAGCTGGATAATGCATTCATCCAGTAACAGGCTGTCTTGAGAAAACAATGCAGTTTGGTATTACTAAGTAGATTACATGCTTGTCCCATTTGTACTAATAGGGCTTTTGAAAATGCTTCTAATGAGACTCCCTTCCTGCAGTGTGGGTAGAAATATTAGCAGCTAGTATAATTTGCAAACTTTCAAAGTATCTAGACATAATCCCCAAGACCATCTGGAGCACCTTCAACGGCTTTGAAAATTGGGCTATGTAGATTGTAGATGGATATGTAAATACAGAGCTTCAAACGCCTCATGCAACTGTTCCCGAAAATCTTGAACCTTTTATGAAACATCAGTTTTCATTTAATATTTTAGTATTTTTATGACATTTTCTTCTGTGGTCACAGCTTATCTCTTCACTCTGTGTCCTTGTGTCCTTCTTTCATGTAGAGAGTCAGTTAAGCAAGAGGAAATAGCCTGAATGTTTTATAGTAATAAAATGACATAAATTGCTCTAAACTAATATGTGTTGCTCTAAGTAATTCTTCTTCATCCTTCAGCACTGAAAGCATGCATCTTCATTTGACATTAGGTTTTCACAAGCTCCCTAAATCCAACACAGATGCAGCTCTTGGAAAAATAAAATCTCTTACTCTTCCTAGACAGGTCTTAGGTATTTTAGAAATAACATAAGATAACATGAACATAAGCTAACATGAACAAACGTGTTTGGCAGCTGAATCTAAACAAAGAAGTGGTATCTTCTCCTCTGGAAAATTTGTTGTGGGTGGGAACCACAGAAGTGGTACCTTTTTTCATTTGTCATCCTGTTGAATCCAGTGATAAGACACGTGATAAAAGGATCTTTATTCAATATAACCAAGAACGATAAAACCCAAGCCAAAATATTTAGACATCTAAGATATTATATTGAATTACCAAGCTCACCATTAAAACAAATGATGTTGCTTTGGAAGGGCACTTCTTTTCAAACTCCTTACATGATCATCAAACAAACTTAGCACTTGTTTTCGGTGTATCTGTTTTGACACTCAATTACTTGCTACACTGCCCAGAAACTACATTTTAACTATACCCAAATTAAAAGCTATTCCTGTCCTTTTCTTGTGACTCCTTCCCCGACGAGGGACTACAAGGAAATATCACAGTAGAAAGCAGTGTCAACACTCTCAAGATCAAGGGCTACTCTTAATGGGGACCTTAAATGATAAATGATTTGCCAATGATCCAGAAGGTCCCAGATATAAAGCAATTTTTGTAAGGTTAATTATTCACTTGTACAGGTTCAAGGAGGATACGTGATTGTTTCTATAACAATTGGCCATATTTGCTTGATTTCATTTTCAAGTTGGATTGCACTCTGAGCAGTAATGCAGAGCAGTTTTTAGCTCAAGAGCCTTCTCTTGTGTTTCTGCCTTCATTCAGTATGGATGTATGGTGAAGAGAAAAAATTATGTCCATTTTCCGAAGACTAAACATAACCTGGCCTGACTTTTGTCTCATTCCAGACAAAATTCAACCCATTATGGACATTCAGGTTTGAATGCAACTTACTTGATTGCACATCAAAGTCTCAGCATGAGTTTCTGCTTTATTTTTTGTCAGAAGGAAGGTCTTCAACTGTAGACACGTTGCCTATCTTTGCCTTTCCTTAGATTCTGAGAGCACAGAGATCGCAATTTTCAGAAAGGGAGAGAAAATCTCTTTGCCTTGATTATCTCAAACTAAGACCTGAGAAAAGCTTGAAGACCTTGTATAAGCTCTTTTTTTAAGATCAAAGGGCAAAGGTTAAGGACAAAGAAGGGAGAACTGATTTAAATGTCCTGCTTGTTGTTTAGGTATCCCTTGCAGTAAATTTTCTACACTAGCAATGTTTGTGGTTGCTGAGCTTCGTACATATACCTTAAGCAATCAAATTCATTATTTTTGCATGTATTGCCTTGAAACATGTAACTTGAATTGTGTAAATGCTATTTATTAATCCCAAATTTAATTTTAACTCTCTTCCTTACTATTCATGTGCTTAGCATGCTTTTAGAGTATAAGGAATTCCTTGGAATAACTTTAACGAATTAAGTTGCTCTTTTTCTTAAACATGTCTATGTGTAGGTTTCCCTCTCCCTCTAGCTCTTTTGGGGCTTGCATATGCACCTCTGAGACATGCGGCTTATCCCAGCCTAAGAGAAAATGTTTTCTTTCAAGCGTCTCCTGAAAATTTTGACAGCAAATCACTAACACTCCTGGAAAAGAGAGGGAGCACCTGAAGGGTAAGAATTCTCAGAATTCAGTAGAAAAACTTTTCCTTCCACCCACCACCCACACTTGCACTGCTGCCAAGGTCTGTGAGGATTAGACAGCCAGAGGTTATCCAGAATCTCTTCCAGTGTCATGAAGCCACTGGGGAAGCTCCATCCTGTTCTAAGGGAAAAAGGAGTGGTAATCTCTGAAGTCAGTCATCGCTTTAGGAGACACTTCAGAGGATCACAGCTGTAGCATTTCTTATGAAAACCCTGGAATGCAGATGTAATAGCTAACGGATTAGTGAACCTCTGAGCATCTGGTAATCTAATGCTGGGGTTAGGTCTCTTGGATTGCTGAAAGCACAACTGTGCAGTAAGAAATTGTTCGAAGTTTCCTCCCTGCTCAAAATATGATGTACTCAAAACCAAATCCAGAAGTCAGAAAGAGATGCTCAGAAAAGGATGCTCTGGAGGATCCCAGGGCCATGTCGTGGTCTTTGCTGACACAAGAAGTTTTCCCTTTCAGGTTATTTAACACAAGTTCTCTCTTTTGTGATGTTCTTTTATTGTCCATGTCTGTGACAACTGATTTTTGTAACCTTTGTTTGGGTTACTTGTGTCATTAAGTTCCAAAAGTACGAACATTTTCCTTCTTTCATAAACTACTGGCTTCATCCAGGTGGTGCTTACAGCACCATGTGTTGGGACCTTTACTCTTCTGTACCTGTCTGTATCACATACTCTTTTAGTCAGTGAAGGTTCTTGCATGATTTCATTGTAGGACATCACAAATCAATAGACTACCTGAACCTCACAGACTAATATCAATCTTTCATTTTACTGGCAGGCTTAGATGGGAAAGGATTGCAAACCCCTGAAGAACACGAGAAGAACACGACAAAGCAGCCTGAAGGTTTTAAAAATAAATTTCTGGAGTTTTTTAATGCCTTATTTAATACATGGACTACCCCCTTCTTAGGAAGAGGTGTACCGATATTGTAGGTGTATAACGCATACACAAAGACATGAGTGATTCTCTTGGGTAGAACAATGAGAAAAGAAAGTTGGGTGAAGCCCTGGCTGATTTACTCGAGCCACAGAATAAATGACTCATATATTCCAGCACTGTACTTTTCCTTCTGTTCCTAATCCAGTGTGGCCTACTGTAAGAAACCCATGTTGTACCAAACAAATGAGATAACAGGAGATTCAGCCAGAGTACAATGAAAGAATAGCAATTTAGGTATAATATGAATAAGTGGAAGTTAAATATGTATATTCATGCAATTTTAGATACATATGAATATGCAAATGTAAACTCATACCCTGTATAAATAGGTTTGCAATTCACTGAAGTCTTACATTTTGAGAGCTTTGGAGATTTACAAGTTATTATTAGGATATTTCACAGTGAGTGATTTCTCAGTTTAAAGTGTTTTGGGCCTGCTCTGAGGGAAGACCCAACTTCACTGTTTTGAATTAAATTAAATATACTAACAGGGAACTCCTTACAGTCACTTGCATAATACAAGCTTTCCACCAGTTCGGTTATGATGTGTTACATATTTTTGTACTGTGATGGATGTGAGGTTGATAGAACGAAAGGAGATAGCTAAACATCTGTTACACATTTGTATTTCAGGTGTGAGTATGAAAATAAAGCTTCATTTTTCATATTTCAGCCCATGTACTGGGCACTCTGTTCTCATTATATTATAGTCTTCTATATCTTAAAACTGGAACTCCACTGTTTCTTCACATTCAAGACCTGATTCTAATCTCATGCTGCTCTAAATTAGGTGTTACCTCACTAAAATGGAGAATCTAGATCCTAATCTCATTGTGTGTAATCTGAAGGAAGTGCTTGCAGTTCAACAGAGGTACTATGAATTTTCATAAGGTAACTGAAACCAGACCCAGCTCCGACTGCGTGTGTACGTAAAAAGCCAATATAAATGAGATCAGAATCAAGTCTGTGCTGTTTGTTCTTTCTCTGAAAAATAGTTGATAAATTTTTGTTTGCTTTTAAGTATGATCAGTAATATTCTAATCACAGTCAGTTATCTCAAGCAATTAGCAGAGCGCTGAAAGAATAATTGTTGCTTGAAGCACTTCCCAACTGATACTTACATCTAATTCCTTCTTTTTATTGTTTCACATTCCTCACACTTCCTGTTTCCATGGAGAAATTCTGATGTGTGCTAGAGTAGACATCAGTAACAATATTTAGGGGCCCTGAGGACAAACCTTACATCTTGAGAGAAAGGTAAGTCAGAATTTATGTGGCCATTAATGAAAAAAAAAAAAAAATAGAATCACAGAACAGCCCAGGTTGGAAAGGACCTTGAGAGATCATCTGGTCCATATTTTCATGGGAAAGGGAGCTTAGATGAGATTATCTGCCATCCTCTCCAATCGCATCTTGAAAATCTCCAGAGATGAAGACTCTACTATGTCTCTGGTGAGGTTGTTCCAGTGAATGATTGTTCTCACTGTAAAAAACTTCTTTTTTATGTCAAGATAAAACCTCTCCTGCTGCAACTTGTACCCTTTACCATGTTTAGTGCATCATCCTAATACTTCCATAATCATATTTCAGTCTTCATGAGAAAATACTTTTCTGCACTTTTAAGCCAGAATTCCTTCCCTGATGTTTTCAGAATGATGCGAGATCAATGGCAGCTTTATCAGAGAGAGGAGATTGTATTCGCTATAAAGATTTTCACTGTACCTCTTTTGATATGGTCTCTTTGAGAAGGGGTCTCTGGTTGCACCCATTCCATTGAGCTTTGAGCTCAGCTGGATGGATGTGGTGGCTGCTAGCAGGCAGTGGATGCACTGTGTTTTGGTAGCCATTCCTGGAAAGCTTTGCTGTTGCTGGAGAGCTCAGCTTCACTGAGAGCCTTGGACTGAACAGAGTCCTTCATCCAATTGATAAAATGTGTTACCTTCTGTCACTCATCTTGGATTTATGACTTAATTATAGTGGTTTAATTTAGTGGTTGAAGTTATTCCTGGTCTAAGATTGAGCTAGAAACGTAGCTGGGAAATGTATGTCAGGGAGAGTCATCTCACTAATCTGCATTTAGTGAAAATCACCTACTGGTAAAAGCCTCCTTTACTAAGCCTCAGTGCACACATATTCAAGGTTACATCCCGTGTTCTTCAGTGATGCATTTCATCAGTGATCTTAAGTACTACGACTGAAAGCCATATTTTCTATTTATTTATTTTATCAAAATCTATCTTTCAATAGCAACTTCCAGATTTCCTGTCTCTGTTGTTTTTTAATAGGCAGTGATACATAGATTGCTGGGATTAGGTAGGAGTAAATCTCCTCAATTGTGATTTATTTGTGCTCACATGTATTTTTGGTTACTCAGAGGAACTACAAATATTAAATCTTTATGGTTATGGTAACTGCATAGTGAATTATAGATGAGTGTTCATTGAGCAGTGTATTATATAAAGGATCTCATCAGTGTGTGAAGCTGGCCATCAGAATACGATAGTCTCCATAGATCCTACATATGATTTGCACTTAAAATCATAACAATTTGTTGAATTAAAACATTTCAATGTACAAAAAAGCAAATACTACATCAAGTTATTCTTTGATAATAGTATTTAAAAGCAGTTTTGAAAGTCTACAGTAGCAATGCTAATTGTAAGGGAGGAAAATGCAATGGTCACAAGGTTACGAAAAAGCTCTTATTTCTAAGATGGATGTCCATTTAAAACCACAAACCCAACCCAACCAACCAAAAAACCCTCAAGCGAATTTGTGCAAAAATATGTCTTTTTGTAAATGAGTATGTAGCGTTTGTTTATTTGAATATATCTAGCTAAAACCTGATTATTTTATTTATTCCTTCATTACTAAAATGAACTTGAACTATTTTCAACTTTCACTGGGGAAATATTCCAGATAATTAAGAGGAGTACATTCCATTATCTTATCACTTTGCTACTGCTGACAGTCTGTATCAAGCTGATGAATGGATAGCATCCTCCTTGAGGATAAGGCAATGTTATTCAGTTCTCAGCCATCTTCCCCTTAAAGACTGAAGTGGGATTTTTATCTTCTAAACTTAACTTATAAACCAATGTATATGACTTGCCTGAAAACTGCTTTTTTTATCAATTTCCAACATAGATATTTAAAACATATACAGTTACGCCAAGTAATTGCAAGTTATATGAGATAACTGATGTGAAGCAGAATGGATTTTGTGAGAACCAAGGAGGTGTCAGGAACAAAATCTGTGTTTATGTATTCATACACTTTCCTAAATCTCTTGGTTTTTTGCAAATGATTGACTACCTGTGTCATGACTAATGGAAATGATAATGAATAATGTGCATTTACTTAGACATGTTCAGACTAAAAGATCTCAAAGACAAAAGAGAAGCAAAGATAGCAGGATAAAATAACAGCTGTTGTCAGATGGAAATTATTTGTATTTCTTCAGGATATAGGAACCTGTCAATGACAACTACAGCACCAGATTATAAAGGAAGGCAGAAACTGTGTTTCAATCTGATGAACCTATGCTAATAGATTTTACTGTTTCTGAATCATGGATTTGACCAAAAATATAACTTTAGATATTATATTGCTAGGGACCAAACCCCAAAACAGAAATTTAAAACATTTTCCCAGATGTGTATTCATAGTTTAAAAAGGTATGGTCATGACTTACCTTTATGTCACTTAAAGAAGGAAAGGATAATGCTTTTTTAAGTGACAAAAAGAAAGTAAGTTAAAAAATTAGTGTTATACAGATGTTCGGACTAATTTACAAAGTCAACACTAATGAAGTATAAAGCTATACACTAAATGCTCTAGGCAAACCAGCTTTAGCAGGAGGTTGGACTAGATGATCTCCAAAGGTCCCTTCCAACATCTACCATTCTGCGATTCTGTTAAAAAAACCAAAACAAAAAAAAAAAAACCCTTCTACCTAACACAAAAATCTGTGTTCATGAGGCAAACTTGTGAGGCAGACCTAAAAAGTCTGCATCACAATGAAAATTGTGTGTGTTTGAATTGTATGTTTTTAGGATGCATAGAATACCTTTCCTTCATTAAGTTTTGCTGGGCTGCAATTCATAAAACTGCTTAGTGAAATAAGACAAGGGCTTAACTGTGTGCAGGGCTCATTTTCAAATTGCAGTATTTTGCTCAAATGCCAATAAGATTTTTCGGCTAACAGCAATGTAGTAAAGCAGGGATAACAATTACAAGAGTGCTATCAGGTCACATCTTTTCTTACGAGTCTATGAAGCACATACAGTTAGGATCTAGAGTCCAAACAAACTCACTACCTCCTCTATTTTCAGTTGCTGCTAATCAATTTGCTATTAAAAAATGCAGTATATTTATATTGTCTAAATATTGGCTTTAATATTCTTTTACTTTTGCTGTCACTAGTTTGCTGGATTTTAAACTGCTGATTTACATTGGAAAAATGCGTAGCATTTTTATAAGCATGAATTATTTTTAATAAATAAAGGATTGACAGTCGTAGAGAACCTATCTGCTGCTCAAGACAGTGACATGACAAGAACTCTCACACTTTATCTTCCTTCTGTTCCCAGTTAATAAATTTTTTGTTTTGTTTTGTTTTGTTTTAAATAAAAATTAAATATATATAATAATCAATGGAATGTGTTTTGCTTTCCCCCAGCTTTGTGTTTCAAAAGAATTTAATTTTTTTATCCAAACCACACCTGCAGGAAAAAAAATATATTCCTGGAAAATTTCAGCCAGAAAAATATATCTATGAGTAACAGCAAACATGCTGTAAGTCTGGATTCCTATGGTTTTGTGCCTTAGGCTCGATAGACATTACTTTTCTAGGAAGATGCAGGCCGTAGCTGTTGTTTTTCTGAAGATATGAAATGTGTAGTGTGGATTCTCGGACATCTAATAACATTTGAGTTTATGTTAATCTCTTTTCCTCATTTGAGATGATAACAAGTTCTACAAACTGAGTTTAAAAGTCACTTAGTAAGTCTAACTACAAGGTCAATTGCTTCCCCAGAGCTTAAAAGAATGATGATCCCTTCATCAATTTGGCTGAAACTAGCTATTAGGTTCCAATGTTGTTGGTTTATGGAAAAGAGCTTAACAGATTGCTGATCACATTGACAGTCAGATCAGCAGGGCATGGCTGCATAACCCTCCTTTTCCAGGAAACTAGGAAGAACAAGAATGAAAGAAAACATGCAGTCTAAAATGTGGTAAGTAGTACTGCTCCTATGGTGGCTAGATTCTGATGAGTTTTTTGTGGTAGATACAAGAGGGGCAGCTCCATTAACTTAATGAAATTACCCGTGTCTAATGCTACTGTAAGTGAGAGCAAAATCTAGACCTTAAGGTAGACCACAGTACTTATCCTTTAATAGGAAAAGGATACGTTGGGTGCAAGTGTGGAAAAGCAATCACGTTGGGGATTTTTGTTAACTCTGTGTCAGTTCAAAGTTAGCTAAGTCAGCAAAGTTGTCTATGATGACTTATTGAAAATACAACATGAGAATGTTGATTTTCAGTCACGTGAAGTTGAAAGTACCCCCACAAAAAGACACAATCTTTTGAACATCACTGAACTGCTGTGAAACACTAGAATGCAAAGATGACCAAAATATTTTAGTCATTCCTTAGGGGAAGAAAACCAACCTTATAATATTGGAATTGTCTATGGAATATTACCAATGAAAGGAATAAATCAAATTCTGCTTTCAGTTTTAGCCCTACAGCACAGTTTGATTACAGGTGTTGCAAAAGTAGTATTTTTCAGTTAGACCTGCACAAGAAAGTTCTGGCAGAACCATTTGCCAATGAATCTAAATGATCTGTAAAAATGATATTTTTTGCTGCTCTTCCTGAAGTGTCAGGGAAGATCTTCTGGAGGAACAGTGCAAACTGCTTTGACATTTGTGGAGAAAAATTCTTGGGTTTGGAGTTTGGTTTTTTTTGGTCCTTTAAAAAATGTCTCTTCATGTAAGTAGTGTTACAGCACACTTAACAAATTTCCTTGGCTGCTCACTTGTCAGGCTGTTGGTTCCAGGTCTCACTGTGCTGGAGATTTTTTTTAAACTTGCTTTTGATTGTGTACCTGTTTTGACTTTTTTTCTTGGATTTTCCAGCACACTAGCTGGATGATTTGGTCTACTTGTTTTGTGTCCCAGAGGCAGAGGCTTTGACATTCAGATAACTCGGTGACAGAAACAGAGTAGATGACATCTGACCCATCCTCACCCTGGACAACGACTTTTCTGTACCTCCCACATGGGGACTACTCTTGATTAACTGTTCAGCTCTTCAGGAGATACAAAGGCAAAGGCAAAAAAATACATAGGTTTACTCATTTTACAGTAACTCAAGAAACAGTAAGATTTAGAAAAGGGTAATGTCAAGCCTGTCATTCTTGCAACTGTCATCTTAACACTTGGGTAAGAGCTAGACTCCCATCAGTTGAACACAATTTTTACTGAAGTCTTTTTTTCCTGTATTAACTTTCCTTCTGACCTTCCTATGGAGAAGTCATTTTTCTCCTCTCTTGGCCCAGCCTATATTGTGGTCTTTGAATTCATTGCAACAGCATGAGCCCTTTGTATTTTAAAAGAAGCATGAGGCATCTTAGTTGTCGTATTTCTGCCCCAATCTGTATGCTCGTGCTACTTTTGAGTAGTTGGAAAGATCTCATTTCCTCTAAGATACACCTCAGTACTTCAGTACAAATTGGAGTATCTGAGGGCAGCAGATTCTCTTCCTCCTGGCAGATATACAGCACAGACTGAATCCTCATACCTTGCATGCTTAGTGGTGGAATTGTTTTTAACTTTGCTCAGATTCATGTGTTATATATAGACTAGTTTCCTAAATTATCATTCTCCTAAACAGAGGTAAGTAGATTTTTTTTTTAAGAAGTACTGTTCATCAGTTATGACATGGGCATTGAAAGCTAAAAGGTGAGGCGTGAGCTACTCACTGCAAGCTCTGTTTATAGAAGCCAGTTACAAAAAATCATCACTTTCAGAATGTAATTAGTCCAGTCCTTCAGCTGGGTTTTGAGATGGATTAAATGAGTTTCCTCCAGGAGTACTGTTGTTGACTGCTAAGGGAGCCTGTCTGGTAACATGGCATTTGATACCGAACTTAGATGACTAAATTAAGTAAGGTGAATCTTACATAGTGTATTTAGACTTCAACAGAGAAAAATTATTAAAGATCTGCAATACGTTGTTTTACAGATACATTCCTCAATGTGAAGAGTTTTTATGTTTCTCCCCTACGTGAAAGGTCTTTGAAATCCCTGAAATCTTTGTGAAGCAGACTTGTCATGATCTACTTACCATTTTCTAGTACACAGAAGGTTACAGGTGGATTGCAGTATTACTGACAGTCACAATCACTGTTTAATTTCTTCAGATGTGGAAAGATAAAATCAGAATATAAGCCACATGATCAAGATTACACATGGATTACTACCTACAATTAGCAGTTCACATCCTGGTGGGACTGAGAGGTATCTTGCATCGGCCGAAGTGCTCTCAACTCAGATTACCTCTTGAATATGTACCTCTTGTGTACTTTGCAAAAAAGGAAAAAAACATTAGCTATATTTGTAGATGGGTAAGGCAGGCTGAAGAAAAAGTGTGTTTCCAGGCTTCTTTTTAGCCTTCCTCTGTCTCCCCATCTTTCCGCCCTTTTCCATAGCTATCCTCCCTTCCAGTTGTCTCTTCACCACTGCCTTCAACACTCTGTGGACAAGTAACTGCCTTGTGTGGGCTGTTGGTTTTGTCTGGGAACATCTGAAACTGACAGATGATACACCCAAAGACATCCCCTATGTAAGACTGTAAAACAGAACCAGAAGCACTAAACAGGCAACTAATATGCCATCTAGATATTCTTGTGTGCAAGGAACATTCCCAGATGATCTTTGTATCTTTTTGTTGATAAGGCTTTTATGGAAAGGAGATGGAGCTGGGTGGGTGTCCAAACCTAAAGGGTTATCCAGTCAGTGGGTGTACAGAGATTGTGACCATGGATTTGTAGGATTCCAGAAGGCACAAGAACACAGAGGCTTTATCATCTAAATTTCTCTACTTTATTACAGATTACCACAAATACCACAAAAATCACCACTAGCAAGTAAACTACCACAAAAATTAAAACGATAATTAAAAAAATTACCTCTAGTAAGTATACTTATGATTAATAAAGTGAATATATATATCTAGCTATTACAAATTATTATCAGGAATCAATAATATAGTATCAATCTAGTATGGCACCAGTCAATAATGGCAGCAATCGGTTGTACAGCAGCAATCAATAGCAGCAACAACCAATTAGGTATATACTAATATAGGTTTCTACGAACTTTTCATTAGTGAACCAAGTTATCAAGAGTACAATAGCAGATACGGTAGATTATTTATATGGATTTATAAGATCAGTATCAAGTGAATTAGACAGATTTCAGAAGGGGACAGACCATCCCAAAGAGGGGGAAATACCAGTTTCAGAGGTGAATCCAGCCATCCCAGAAGTGAGAAGACAAACCGAACCAACCCAAAAGCGGGCCCAAAAAAGAGGACTGGTGAGATTACAGTCTCACTTCAGATGTGGTCTTCGTCACAGAGTCTAGAGTCAGCCAAGCATCGCAGTGAGAGCCCAAGACCTCACAGAAAGTTTATGTGGAGAATTCAACCTGTTTAGAAAAGAAAAAATGTATGTGCAGCAAGGGAAGTTCTCAGGGAGATAGGCTCCACCTTGGATAAAAATTGAGTTCCTTTAACATCATAGAGATATAAGATGACATAGGACACTACCACATTACCAACAGATGCTGTTATTTTCCGTTTTTCACCTGCCAATAGATGATGATGTTTTCCGTTCTTTTTTGTTTTTATTTTTTTATTTTTATTTTTCCAGAGTCTTTTGCACCTTCTCAGGTTATAAAGTACCATTTCAGTCCCTTGCTTTTGCACTTATAAATGGTATCTCGGGATGTCTCTTCTTTCTAGGTACCCCAGCTGTACTTCCAAGAGGCCAGCTGCCCTTTTCAAGGATGTTTCTGGTTCACACGCCTAGTTCCCAAGCTCACAGCTCCCAGGTTGGCAGGCATTTTCTGCCAGTGTTTCTTCACAGACATATTCAGTAATTTTCCCCTCTAACCAGGCTGCCTTTCTGGCTGCTCTCATCAGTGGAACATCTAAGCAGAAGTCTGGTTGCCAGTCTGACAGCAAGCCTTGCAACTGTCTTCTCAGAGTTCTAGATTTTTTGTCAGATGTTAGGATCATAGAATCACAGAATAGTTTGGATTGGAAGGAACATTTAAAGGTCATCTAGTCCAACACCCCTGCAACGAGTAGGGACATTTTCAACTAGATCAGGTTTCTCAGAGTCCCATCCAACCCTACCTTGAATGTTTTCAGGGATGGGGCAACTGGGCAACCTGTTACAGTGTTTCATCATCTTCATTCTTCCTTATAACTAGCCTAAATCTACCCTCTTTCAGTTTAAAACCACTACCCCTTGTCCTATCACAACAGGTCCTACTAAAAAGTTTGTCTGCATTCTTCTTATAAGTCTCCTTTAAGTACTGAAAGGCTGCAATAAAGTCTTCCCAGAGCTTTCTCTTCTCCAGGCTGAACAACCCTAACTCTCTCAGCCTTTCTTCATAGGAGAGGGGTTCCATCCCGCTGATCATTTTTGTGGTGCTACTCTGGTCCTGCTCCAACAGGTCCATGTCTTTTCTGTACTGAGGACCCCAGAGCTACACACAGTACTCCAGGTAGGATCTCATCAGTGTAGAGTAAAGGGGGAGAATCGCTTCCCTTGGCTTGCTGGCCATGCTTCTTTTGCTACAGCCCAGGATATGGTTGGCCTTCTGGTCTATGAGTACGCAATGCTGGCTCATGCCCAGCGTTTCGTTGACCAGTATCCCCAAGTCTTTCTCCACAGGGCTGTTCTCAATACCTTCATTACCCAGCATGTATTGGTAGTATGGATTGCTCTGACCCAGGTGCAGGACCTTGAGCTTGGCCTTGTTGAACCTCATGAGGTTCACATGGGCCTGCTTCTCAAGCTTGTCCAGGTCCCTCTGGATGGCATTCATTCCCTAAGGCATGTCAACTGCACCGCTCAGCTTGGTGTCGTTTGCAAACTTGCTGAGGGTGTGCTCCATCCCACTGTCTATGTCATTGATGAAGATATGAAACAGTACTGGTCCCAACACAGACCGCTGAAGTACACCACTTGTAACCGATCTCCATCTGGACATTGAACCATTGACCACTACTCTCTGGATGTGACCATCCAATCAATGTCTCATTCATCAAACAGTCCATCCATCAAATCCGTATCTCTCCAATTTAGAGACAAGGATGGGGTACGGGACCATGTCAAAGGCCTTATAGAAGTCCAGATAGATGACATTTGTAGCTCTTCCCTTGTCCACTGATGTGGTCACTTAGTTCCTTAGGTATCCCATTCATCCCACTTGATATAATCTTAAACATATGTTTTATTTTCATCGCTATTCTGTATCACATATGTTCTTGCTTCAGCACTGTAACAATTCCAGACAAAAGAGAAAAAATTGCGGCATTCCAGAACTTTAAAGTGAAATTTGTTTTAATTAAAAGTTCCTTTTGTTCGGTTTGGAACAGACTGTGGAAATAGAGGAAATAACACAGGAATTTTAGGTTAAGCCTAGTACAAATATTTTGGAAGATTGTCACAAATTGACTACTTTTCTGTCACACATAATGCAAATTGGACAGTCTATGTGTGTTGGAGGCTTGAGATTGTCAAGATTCAGGGTAGTATATCTCTATTCAGCTATTATGTAAAAGCTGGTACTATTCCAAAAAAAAGAAGGCAAGAGATACACTATGAAGGAATAAGAACTCATCAGTCTGCAGAACTTGACTGCAGATAGCGAACACTAATTCACAGATCACAGAACGACTGAGTTTGGAAGGCATCTCTGGATTTCTTCTATTCTCAGCCCGCTGCTCAAAACAGAGCCCGCAAGAGCAGGTTGCTCAGAGCCTGGTGTTGAATGCCTTTAAGGACAGAGATACCACAAACTCCATGGGGGTATGTTCCAGTGTTAGAGCAGCCTCACAGCAAAGAAGGTGGTTTTTATGCTTAAATGGAGTTTCCTCTACCTCAATTCCTCTTGTCCAATCACTGAGTACCTCTGAAAAGAGCCTGGCTCCATCTTCTTTGCTTACACCTATAAGGTATTTATAGACATTGGTAAGATTCCCCTAAGACTTCTCTTCTCCAGGCTAAAGAGTCCCCCTTCTCTCAGCCTCTTCTCATGTGAAAGATGCTGCAGTCTCTTACTCATCTTCATGTCTCTTTGATAGATTCGCTCCAGCATGTTCATGTCTTGTAGGGAGCCCAGACCTGGACACATTAATCCAAAAGTGTCTCAATAGTGCTGAGCAGAGGGAAAGGATCACTGTGCTCAAGCTGTTAGTGATAATCCTCCTAAAGCAAGAAGCTGTTGGATTTCTTTTCACAAAGGCACATTTCTGCCTTATGTTCAACTTGTGGACTCTCATGTCCTTTTCATAGCCAATAAAAAGCCATTGCGCAGGCAGCCAGCATTCAGTGAATGGTACATGGGGTGCTACAATTCCCCATAATACATGCCATGGCCTTTCAAAGATAATTGAGAGTGGTCTCACAGGTGCACAGGTCAGGTCCCTCAGCACTCATCAGTGCATGCTGTGAGGTCCCATGGACTTCTTTATGTCTAGCCTGTTTACATTTCCCTAATGTGATCCTCCTTCAGTGAAGATAAGTCTTCTTTCCTGAAGACTTTCCCACAGGTCTCAGGCACCTGGGATTCGTGAAGGCTGGTCTTAACAGTAAAGCCTGAGGTGAAGGCAGCACTGAGTGCTTTGGACTTTTGCATGTCCTTTGTCACTGGGTCCTCCGCCACATTCAGCAGCAGGTCCACATTTTCCCCAGTCATCCTTTTGCTGCTGTTATACCCCTAGAATCCTTCTTGGTGCCCTTTGCATCAAATTCCAGATTCAACTGCAGGTGGGCTTTGGCTTTCCTAGCCCCATTCCTGCATGTTCTCTATTCCTACTGAGTCATCTGACCCTGCCTCCAACTCTTGAATGTTTCCCTTTTGTGTCCAAGTTTTGCCAGGAGCTACTTTCTCACCCCAGCAGATACAACCTGCTGCTGTTGCTTGACTTCCCTCATGTTGAGATGGACTGTTCTCAAGATTGGAGGATGTGATCCTTGAAAATCAATCAACTCTCCTTGGCCACTCTATCTCCAGGGCTCTATCCCATGGGATTCTTCTAAGCAAATTCCCAAATAGGCCAAAGTCTGCTCTCCTGAAGTCCAGTGCCGTGATCCTTATTTTTGCCTCGTTTTCTTCTTCCAGGATCCCAAATGCCATCATCTCATGGTCACTGCAGCCAAGGATGCTCCCAGCCTTTACATCCCTGCTCAGTTCCTCCATGTTTGTAAGCAGAGCATCTCCCCTCACTGGCTTCTGGATCACCTGCCAGGAAGTTGTCGTCAGTGAAGTCCAGAAACCTTCTGACTGCTTGTGCCCTGCTGCACTGTCTCTTCAGTGGACAATAGAGGTGGCTGGTCAACCACAACCAGGTGCTTGAAGCCCTCAGTGAGAACTAAGGCCAGTGAATATGAGGCTTCTCCCAGATGTATCTGGCTGTTTGTAAGAATTTATCTTAATGCTGTTACCTCGCATTTCATATTAATTAGGTAAAAATACCCTAGGAATACAGGTTCCTCTGACCTTGAGAGCATATCACAAGTTCCAGTGAAGGGGCAAGTCTACAGTTCTATTCCTGTACTTAAACACAAGAGAAGTTCTCCATCCCTTCAGTGGTTTGGAAGACTTGAAGGGTCAGCTTAATTGTTTCATACTCTGCTTTCTGTGTCCTGAGCACTCCTTAAAAGACCAGGAGAAAAAGATTCTTTTCTTAAGATTTCCACACGGATGTAGTAAATTTTCATTTAAGAATGAAAGGTGGAAAATTTATAAAATTATATTTTCTGATTTCTGATGGGTAGCAACTGTTGCATTCGAAAGGGCTAGGAATTATCAAAGTAAAACCTGCTTTGTGCAAGATGAGGGAATGTTCATTGAAACATGATTAAACAACTATTGTCTTTTTACTCCCCTTAACTGTAAACCATGGGGCTGTTTGAGCAGAATCTGAGAATTGAAAATATCAATCAGATTTTGTTTTTCAAAAAGTGTTTCATTTGGCAACCACATATTAGCAATATTCTCTAAGTTAAAAGACAAGCAGTGTATTTTTCTTATGAAGTCGGATATTTATAACACTCAGCAAACAGCTTTGTTAGCAAGCAGAATATCCAGAAGTTGTCCTAGTTTTAATACCTGGCATGCAAAACAGCTTTCTGGTATATGAACAAGTATTTATATTAATACTTTTGAAGAGAATTGGGATACACTGGCATAATAAGTCTTAGGTCTGGCTCATACATTGCAGAAGCATAGTAAATTTGAAGCAGTACCAAGCAACAAGTAGGATGAAGAACAAGTTTTCAATTAACTTTTTTTGTTTGTTTGCTTCATTCTTTCTTTTATCTGATGACTTTTTGATTTATGGAATTGCAAAGCATTCTTTGCTACAGAAAATTAATGTTCAATCTGGGATTTTTTTTCATCTGAAGTTTAAAGAAATAACTCATTTATCAGTCCAGAACCACTTGCAGAACTACACATGTAACTCGTTACCTGTGTAGCCAGAAGCATCCAACTCATTGTTGATTTTTGGTTCTGTATTCTCTATTATGTAAATAATTTTGTGACTTCTTTATTACAGAGTATACTGCACTTTATGATGTTTGTAACGGACTAAAGGAGATCTCATGCAGGCATCAAACTTGAAAACTGAAAAAAACCCCAATGGCTAACTAGGGGATCTATAACAGGACTTCTCTTGACTTGAATCTATCCAGGTTGCTACAGACGAGAATATTTGTTATCAAATGGTGTTCATGGAAAGACAAGATCATCTTAGCCAGTTTCTCTATCTCTCTAAAACAATCTAAGCAAACTAGCAGAGCTGCTGGCAGATTTAGTAAGAAGAATTGTGCAGGCATTGGGCTATCCACCCTGTTCAATCCCTTTAGTCTAACAGCAGGGGCATTATTTGAAAGTTTACTTTCGTCTGGCCTTTTCAAATAGGGCAAATAGGAGTATTTAGACCTTGTATTTTTTAATTCTAAATGAAAAACATGAGCTGTGCTTCAGAGAAAGACCTCTCTCAAATCTTGTAAGACCAAGTTCATCAAGGGGCAATAAAGAAATAAAAGAGACGTTAATTTGTGCTTGTAGAAAGAGGAGAGAGATTGGAAGAACTCTCTAAATCTACTGTCAATTTACAAGACCATCAGGATGGTTGGTCCGGTAATTCATGGTCTGTTGGCTCTACTGAATTCATGGTAAAACTCCTGTTTGCTTTGAAAGCATCTGGATTTAGCCCTGACAGACTCATCTGGAGAACCTATTAGCTTGTTCTCTATTATATTCTTTTAGTAGTTTAAAGAGAGAATAATTGTGTGAATATCTCCAAATTCCTTAAGCTTGCATATATGAGGCTCACTAAAAGAAATTCTGTGACAGGCTATATATGGGCTGATAGGAAACTGAAAAACTTAAAATTGTGATATTGTTAAACTGGTGAATATCTGAACTTGAAGAAACAGTTTCTGTGTCTCTGTATGTTTAGATGGGAAATAGTAGGATGCTGCTTTTGCGTATTTATTTATTTATTTAGCTTAGGGTTCAGAAACAAAATAAAGTAGTATAAGGGGAAATAATAGAAAATTAGGACATGTGAACATGTTTTTTAAAATCAAGTTTTTTTCATGTTTAATCATAAATGATGTTATTTTGAAACAGTAGTATTAATTATGGGGTTAATCGTGAAAAGTGAGAGAGTTGCATTTCACTTTTGTGCTCCTTGTCCGAGTAACAAGAAGCTGCAGTCAGGTTAGAGAGAAGAGTGATCTCTTCAACACCGTTCCCGTCCCCGCCTTCCAGTCTTACGAGTTCAAAAAACTAGACTAGGTCCTCTTCTTTTCTCTAGAATTACCCACTCACCAGCTGTGTTCCATGTTAGCAACTCTGACATGGCAGCAGCAGGCAGACACCACACTCCATATCTCACCACCATGCAGGTATTTTCCTCTAGTTCTGTAGTTGGACTTCTTGAAATGCCTGTAGATGTTACTTTGGTAGCGTACAAGCATTCCCAGGGAGAAGCTCATGCCCGAAGTTAGCTGCTGCACAGCAGTTAGTAAGGTGATGCTTAAAAGCACAATTCACACATCATTGATATTATACTGACGGATCATTCAGCAATTTAAAATTTATGTGGCTCAGGCATGAGCATGTGACCACATTTCTTGCTTTCCTTACATTTCAGATGTTATCATTTTTGACAGCATTGACAAAAACCCAAATCAGCTGCGGAGAAATTCAAGATCAGATATAGGCTTAGGTTGGGTTTTAGTGCAGCTACTCTGTCAGTGAAACAGATTTATAATGAGAGAAACTCATCCAGTGAGGATTAAGACTGAATATATCAGAGTGTTTTGGTAGGTAGAAGTCAATCATTGGATCTGTTGCTGTGAAGTTAAAGAGCTTATGAGAGTTGCAGGGCTGGTTGTGATGTGCAGAATAAGGAAGAGGGGAGCTGAGGATGAGGAACACTTATGGTTGATTTTCTTGGCTCACAAAGAAGGTGGTCTCTTGTTAGTATCAAAGACTGCTATCATCCTGTACTTTCAACATACCCAAATTAGTTAAATGATTAGCTAATTTGCTAATTATTGGAATAAGATTCCATGGGAGTCATAGCACAGAGAACTTAGAAGAACATAGAAAGGAGACTTTTTATTCAGCATGTCACTGACTGAGTGATTACGGAGCAGTCTAACAAGACTCGACCAAGCTAAGAAAATGCATGGACAAAACAAACAGACCTACTAGTAGTCTTTAGAAGTGTGGAAGGTGTTTGGAAAAGCCTTAAAAAGTGCTTGGTGCTGACCTGTCAAGAAGATTTAAATAAATCAGCAAGCTGCCCATAGCTGGTGGCTAGGCAGAGAATAGTTAGAGAGCTGCAAGAGACAGGCTCTGAGAATTGTGAATGTACTAGAAATGCAAGTATATGTGCTTTAGTTTCTGGTACTCGTGAAATGGAGTGCTTCAACACCAGCACAAGATTATGCTTGTACTTACAGCTGAGCAGGCAACATCATTGGCTCAAGACGCACATTACTGTGCGGTAAGAGTTTTGTGCATGGATGGAAGCAGTTGAAGCAAGAGTATGCATACCGGCTTGCAACAGTCTGAAAGACAGGTGTGCATAGAGAAAGCCCCAGGGCAGGGCTAGTTGTGTTCATTGCCCAGATAACACTGACTCACATCTGCCTGTCTACATCCAACCTTCCTTTTGCGACCCTTTTCACTGCATCACACTCATGCTTTTCAGACTCTTGCTCTCTAGGAAGAAAATAACCAAAAAGGTCCATTCCCACAGAGAGTGGAACAGAGTCCTCCTAGATGTCCTTGAATTAAATGCAATTGTTCAGTGGCTTATTTTCACTAAACCCCTTACTCTTTCTGGGAAGGAAGAAGGGAATATATTATTTTTGGAAGAGTTAAAAAAAATAAAAGAAGGAGGTACATGGTGTTGATTCATTAGCAGTTTAGTGTTCGCATTGTTAAATTTTAAAATATCCTACATGAACTAGATGCTATTTTAGTACAATGGCAAAATAATGATTATGTTAAGTCAGACTTTATTATTACTATGTGCTTACTTTATTTTTGTGATTCTAGACTCCTTTCCTAAACAACAATCCATATATCTATTGACATGAGCTGTGTTATAGCTAGACAACTTCATTTTTACAATGTTGATTTTTTTTATTTAAAGCTGTTGAAATTTCTTAATGTTTCTTACTAATTTAATGCCAGTAAAAATTAAGCAGTGCATAGTATCTTATTATTGTATTAGACAGTTTTCAGTGTGGTCTTCTAAAGGCTATGGATCATTAAAAATACTGCATTATTTATGTGACTGTATAATAAAATCACAATTACTGTGCACTTGTGGTACTGGGCTAAATTGAAATGTTCAACATAATAATCCATTCACTCAGAGAAAGGGTCAGTGACTAGTCTTACACTTAACATTGTACAGCATCTTACTGCTCTGCATGATTAAACAACTGTTAATTTCCCTACTGCCTCTGGTCTGGAAGATTAATCTCTTTATTAACTTTCTAAAAATAAATTTCCATTGCAGAAAGCATGGTACTTTATTAGAAATTGTGCATACAATATTTTATCTTCTCAGATTTCATCGCAAGACCTCGAGTTAATCGGTATGTGACGTAGTAAGACATGAAGGGTTCTCAGTTTGAAAACTGATGGATCACATTAGAAATATTCAGGGAATGGGAGGAAGGGAATTTAGATGGATGAATCAGTGTTACTGGCATGCCAGAGCTGTAGTTTTGGTGTGTTTGTATGTCAGAGAACGGGCACTAGCATGTATAGCACTACATTTCTTTATATACCACTTGCTAGTCTCATTTGGAAAGATTTTTGAGGAGAAAAAGCATATTTCTACCATATTGTTGTGGTAGCCAAAGGTCCTAATCTAAATCAGGAAGCAATTGTGTCGAGTTGTGGAGGTGCAACAATAAAATCGTCCCACCTCTGAAGAGCTGCAGTCCAAAGGAACCGAGGAAGTTATAACTGAGATGGGGGATGGAGAGGGGAAGGTGCAAAGAAGCATAGAGGGGCAGAGTCAATCTGTTAGAAAGGTGAGGTTTTGCATTAGTTTAGAACTTGGAAGTTTCATTGACTTCCACAAAAAGATTTGTGCAAGTGCAGCCGGCAAGTTCATTGGCTTCCAGGAGTGTCTTGTATGTTTTCTGGCTTCTGTCATTGTTTGATTCAGCCACAGGATTTTTGGTTGTTTTTTTACTACAACAAATAGAAAGGTACCTATATAGTGGGGTTATATTGCAGTACAGGTCTTTCCTACTGTAAAGTTGTACCTATGTTTTTTAGATCCTACAGTTTGTCTTGGATTTACTAGCAAAACCAAGAGTAGATCAAGTGAGAAGAAAATAATTCTGCAGGATACATGTAAATACATAAAATACCTCTTAAATAACTTCCTATGAAAATAATTTGGGATGTGTTATGATTATTAGTAATTAGTAAATGAATATGGAGTAAAGATCACATTAGATTTTTTATATGACTCTAAATGAAAGATGTTACATAGAAACATTAAAAGCTTTTTCATTGAGTTCTTGCTTTATAAACCTTGTATATGTGTGCTTTGTGCTTTGAAAGACAGCTTCAGCCACACTCATCTATTTACTCTGCTGAAGAAAATGCAAACTTCTATTTCTTGAGTTTGCATGCTTGTTATATAACTGTAATTGCATTGCTATCACATGCCTACAAATATTTTTCCCCTGACATTTATGCACAAAACCAAAAGCTGTACTCTCCTTCAATTTTAGCAGTTAGTTTTAAATATAGCTTGCTTTAATTATAAACCTTTTTTTTTTGCTATCGCATTCTTGTGTTCTAAAAACTCTCCTGGAAATTCTAACAGACGTAAGCTGCAGATAAATTCCCCAATCCTCATATAAATAGCAGCATATAATGCAGTCCAGGAAAAGATTAGCCTCTTATTTTTGTTTTGTGTTTCACCAGAATAGATTTCTATATAAATGCCTCATTTCTCTCTTTTCCATAAATGTAGAACCTGACTCCTGAAAGGCGACTTACGATTACACTAAGTCCTGAAGTTCTCACACTTAAATAGCAACAGTGCTGGGTTAATCCCCAAGAGATTGTGACTTCCTCTCTTTAAGCCTAAGAAACCCCACCTCAGCTAGGAAAGGCCCTTTATGAAAAGTTTCTTGGTGTCTCATCAAAAAGATGAAAGAAGTGATGTGAATGAGACCACGAGCAAGGGCAGTGTATTTCTTTAGACATCCTACTAACAAAGTCTGTCCCTATCCCACCACAGCCTGTAAGCATTAGACATTCAGAGCAGGAGGAAAGGATGACCCAGAGGAAGAGGGTCCTTCAACTCCACTTTATGCTTTTTTTTTTTTCCTTGGCTATCAGGAATGGTAAAAATACAGATTTAAAAATACAAACATAAACTATGCTTAACTCTACCCAACTTAAATAATTCTAGTTCTGTGATGTTGCACTACTGTATTATACCATGTTTCTGGTTTGTTCAAAGGGTTAAAAATGGAACTTCTTTACTTGTTTTTCCTAAATGTGACCATATAATTATCTGAAACCTCAAATATTTCTGTGTCTCTGAGCAGCAATTCTCTCCATCCTCGGATCCAGAGTTGATGTGAGTTCTTCCATCTGACCCATTAAAGTGCGTAGGACTGGCTCCCAGCGCTGACATTACCTATCAGCATCAGCCTGTAAATCAAGCTGGTCTAAAACACGCGCTGGAGGGATGCTATATTGGCCAGATCCTGCCATTCCCTTCTGAGCACGGGAAAGTGAGGTATTTGAGAACACACAGAGTCTGAGGAAAGCCTAATGATCCCCAAGGAGAAGCAGAAGACAGAGATGCTCTGGAGACAAATTCTGCATTTGAAATCAAAAGAAAGTTTACGTTCCCTCTGCAGGAAGTTCAGCGCATGTTGCTGTAACCGCTTCACTGTTTTAAACTCCCTTTCAGGTTTTTTGTCTCTGGCTTGATTTCTAATTTAAGTTCAGTAACTTAAGGATTGCAGGGCACAGTCTTTTTCTTTTTTTTTTTTTTTTCCTGAAAGCTAAGATGGCTTATGCAATTAGAATAGTAAGATGTGATGTACAGCTAGGTATTTAGCAGTTCCTGAGACAGAAGGTACTTGGCAAAGCATCTGTCACTTGCTTGGAGTGCCTTGCCACCGGCAATAGCTGGCTGTGGAATTAACAACGTTCAGTGGGGAGGTGGGGAAAGAGATCACCACAGGTGATCAGGTATGTCATTTGTTCCGTCTCCATTTGCAAATCCCACATATTGATGCTCAGTATTTTATTTTTATGAACAGGATTTACTAGGACCTGGCTGCTCCTTTGGGAGTAGCTTGTTACCCAATGATCTGAAGAAAGTCTGGGATGTCTTTAGTTGTTGCTCTCTGAAAATGTACAGATGTGAAACAAGGCATGAATATTTTCTACAGTGTTACTATTAAATGTGGATGCAGTAGACACTGCAGTTCTTGTGATGCTAACACAGCTGCTCAGCATCCAGACTTCCCAAAGCTCCTCCTGTATTTCAGACACACAGCCTGCAGGCTCGCTCCAAAGTTTATGCACCATCCCTTGTCACCAGCATTGAGAAGTGAAAGTCTCTGAAGAGGCTGCTTGGGCTGCCTCTGACAACCAAAGGCAAGGGATTTTTTTCTGGCTTCATCCATATGGCTGGATCCTGGAGCTTGTCCTTCCTCCCAGCTATGTGTGTTTACCTGGCTGTGTCCTGACCCTGTGTGGAGGTGAGGCCCCGTGCTGCAGTAGACATCAGAGCAGCGAGGGCTGGCTGCTCTGCACAGCAAGGCGAGCCAGGAGTGGGCCATGACAGCACAGCTAGCAGAGGCGATGGCCTGGCCAGTAAGGCCCAGTCTTATGTCCTGTGCCTGATAAACCCCAGGTCCAGTGCAATGGATGTGGCAATGTGAAATAATGTGAAGGCGGATTTTTTTAGAATGATCTCTGCTTCCCCTGGCTGTATCCAGCGTTTAGCCCATGGACTGTGCAAATTGGGTAGATTGTGCTAGAGCGGAAGGTAAGGCTGCCAGGGAAAGAAAGTTCACTGGTGATAAAGAGTCTTTCTCTCCATCTAGAAAGGATGAAGAGGTCCTAAATGTACTCAGGGGACATGAGACTTTTTTTCTGTACGTCAAGGATGCTGCTTGGCTCATGCCTGAGCTTTGTATCTTCCTTCAACTCATGCCTCTGTAGTAAACATAATACCAGACGTGAAAGTAGAGGAGGAGGAACCAATTTACAACTGATTTCTTAGTACTGAAGAATATTTTTACTGTAAAACATAAGCCACCCTGGGTCAGCTGGAGACTATCCAATAGTTTTAGAACTATGCGCCTAATTCCTATTGCTCTTTAAAGATATTACAAGAGAGGCAGGTTATAAATCTATGTTTATTAAGGCAGTATCTATGAGTATTACAATTATATAGGCCTGAGGCAGTGTGTTACTACAAACATGATAAGTAATTTTACTAAAGCCCTGAAAAAAATTGTTGGTTGTAAGAATTGCCTGAAGGCTATTTGGCCTAAAACTTATTTAATGTATACTTGCATCTATAACTTGAGAAGCAGGAACCCCTGTAACTTAAGAAGTAACTTAGATCTTTGTGACTGAAATAATCTATTGTCTTTTAGAAAGGAAAGTATTGATATTTTGGCTTTATTTCCTGTAATTGTGAAAGATAATTTTTTGCTTCAGTGTTTGTAATAAGTTTTACAGGTATTTAAGCACAATTGTCCTGTGCTTGTGCTTGATAAGCCTGTATTACTGGCAACAGCAGAACAAATAGGTTTGTAAAAATCTGAACAAAGCAGAGACATTTGTAGATGTAAAGATAGCTATCATGAACTTACACATGCTCTAAATTAATAGTTTCTAAAAGCTAGGTGTCAGTTTCAGCTATACAAAAAGAAGTACTATAAAGAATGTAGACTTTTTCTTTAGAATGGATATGAAGTTGCTAACAGTGCATCTGTACAAATGCATATGTATTCCTGAGGTAACATGTGCATGAGTGGTACTGGCAAGGCTGGGAGTCACTAAATGGGTAGTACAGGCACTGGAAATATGGAAATAGTCATTGTATTCGACTCAGATCTAGTGAAGGATTTTCATAAAGTTTTAATATCTTATAATAGAGCACCTTTACTATAGCTAAGGAAGATGGTGAGAAAAGGGTTACAGTACGTGTTTCTAAGTAATGCTATGGGCTCTAAAGCTGTCTTTAAAAATTTTTACTTATGTCCTGACTCTCGAGTAAATGCAGATCTGAGTCAATGCCTGGGAATGCTACTGCTTAGGATGGACTACACCACGATGGCCTCACCACACCTTCGTATTTAGATCCTGGACTAGCTGGGGTCAAGTCTCACTTCTGGAAACATCCTTGCTGCTGAAACTACTGAGTATTAACAATCACATCTTCTCTTTCCTCTGCCATAACTCTCTGACAGCAAAAGAACTCTGCCCAGCTTAGATCCTATTGTTTGATCCTTCATTGGCAGCTATTTCATACTTGGGTCTCAATGTTCCCTAGAAGTAAATTATAACTGCAATAACTGGTTTCAGGGGTTAAATCAATGACCAGAATGAGATCTGCTGCTTTTCCTAAGAAAAAAAAAAGTCACATAAACGGTTAGAATCTTCCACACAAAGCTCCACTCTTAAACTTGACTGAAGCATGGTAATTATCAGCCAGGCCTGCTATGCGGAACGCAAGGTGGACTGAGGTTACTGTGATACTAAGCTTTCTTTAAAGCATCTGTTTTATTATTAATATACTTCTAATAGCATCTCTCTGATTGTTTTACAGACTGACTACAACTTAAGTTAATGCAAAGACATTAATAGCTTGCCTTTTAAATTTTTAACAGGAATAAAAATGTTCACAGAGCATGGACTTTGTTGAACCATCTGGATCTGATGTGAAAACAAGCTAATACCATTTCACACTTCTGTTTAAATATTTTATTGGAAATCACAGATACTTCTGTTTATATTTTTGTGACCACTGTTCCCTAAGTACTCTAAATGCCAATTAAGTGATCTTTTAGAGGCTTCCAAACAACTGAGATCAACTTTTCACCTACGTGAAAGATCTTGGGCAAGTGAAAGGTGGAAATGCATTCATTTAAACTGTAGTTAATTCCCTCTCCCACCTGCAGAAAAAAAAAAGCAACCACTGGAGGGAAATGGAAGCAGAAGACAGAAAAATAAAGAAAAGTTGTCTCTGTCACTTGAAATACTGTCTTCCTTCCCCTGTATCTTGTAGAAAGCTGTAATAAACTGGTGGACTAAAAACTGTCAAGAAATTCATGTTTGATTATCAGCAGTTTGAGATCTCTGGGCATTTTTGACTGGACTCATCACCTGGTTGTGACTTAAATGTAGAAGTGGAAAGTAGGTTACTTGGTAGCGTGAGTTTGACTTTTATCTGTTTTATACTGTGCTACTGTTGTGCAATTTAGGAAAAAATAAATAAATCTGCTTCTCTGTTTAAAGCATAAATTGTTATTTATTGTTTTCTTTTTCCTCTGTTTCAATTTTATCTGTTAAATCCTGTAAGAGCAAGGAATTTGGAGTGGCAGAACAGTAACTTTGACTCATTCAACTGAATCACAGAGTCAAAGCGTCTTTTGAAAATGTAAATCTCTTAAAACATTGAATGTACAAGGTATAAAATGTAGTTTATGAAACCTCCTTTTGCTGATATTCTTTCAAATAAGTAGTAATGATTTTATATAATTATCTGTGTGCTTTTAAGAAAAAGCTACACAACTTCTCTTCCTTCTTCAAGCAACCGTAGAAATCTAGAGATTTAAGAATGGGAGATTATGTTAGTAATTTCTGATCTTGCCCTCCTTCTTTTTCAGTTCATCCTACTCATGCTGAACTGGTCTACACAACTACAGGGGACCTCAGGAAAAACAGAGGGGTCTAACATCACGGGCTTGAAGGACTCTCTCAGCTACCATCAGGATTTGAGAAAAACATTGTCACTCCAGATCTCATATCTGAATCTGGTGGAGCCCAGCTGCCCAGATTTGAGACTTTCTGGAATGACCTGTACCTTGGGCTTCCTTTGCAGAAACCAGAGCTGCAAGGCAAGGAGGACATGGCTGGTGTGCACACTCCAGTGTCTGGAGTGCACGTACAGGGCAGAAGAGCTGGGAAGTTTGCCTGCAGTTCCTGACCAAGGGATCTAGCATTCCCCTAAAGGGATGTGCCAAAGGGCGTGCTTGTGAGTCACAGATGTTCCTAATCAGTCAATCTGTAATGCAGAAGTACCACTTATCCTTTACTACCCCACAGAAGAAAACCTGCAAAGGTATGCACCTATGACTTGCTCCTATGCACCTACAACCTGCTCCCATGATTATAGATACAAGGCTATTCCATACCTTACATGTTAACAGAATCATTAAATAGAGAAGAACAGTGAGGAAAACCTAAAGATTGTGTGCTTTGGCAATAAAATTTTTCTCTCTGTGTTAGATAGAACACAAGGTACATCCAGGAAATTGAAACAACTCATTTAATGAGCTGCTTTAGTAAATTTAACTCCTAAAACCAACTAAAGAAATAGAAAAATTTATTCCCTTCAAAAATTAGAATCTCTATTCAGCTCAGAACACAGGATGATTTTTTTAAAAAAAAGCAAAATATGGCAGAGAAATATTAGTTCTGACTACTGCAGTGAAAACACTGTTATTAACAGAAGTGAGCTTGCTTTTCTTTCTTTCCGTTTTCCAGTTTGGCTATAATGAGCAGTGTTCAGACTCATGGATTGTTTTACACTGCTGATGAGTCAAGCCAAAAGAGAAGGAGAGCTTCTGAGCCAAGACTTGCAGCAGCTTCCAAGTGTGAATCATAGTCACTGGGGTGTCCATTCTCAGCATCTTCTGGGAATCACAGAGTCAAGAAGGCTTGTCACGGACATCAGCCCTGCCGGGAAGCCCTGATCTAAACCAAGAAATGACAGAGATCAGGGAGCGATCAACCAAAAGGAGTGCAGACAGCTGCAAAAGTAACTGAGTTGAGCTGTGAATACTTAGCTGAGAAGAGATAGTAAGTATTATTCAACCATTTTCTATCACCATTAAACAAAATGTTTAGGAATACAGAATAAAGGAATCAATAGGAGTATGTCAGCTGTGCTCAGCCTCATCCTCAGAAATGAATGAATGAATGTATCATGTTACAGAAGAGTGGTAATATGAAAAGAGTGCAAGTACTTTAGGGGACACACAGAAAGCCTTCATATTTCTGGTAAGGGATTAGTGGCAGCTACTACCTCTTAGCACAGTCTGGTGCAATCTGATGCAGTTCACACCTTGCCACCAGGTACCCACTAATGTAGTCTCCATGCTTTTCATTCTTGAAGACTGGCTAATTGGGGGTTTTGTTTGTTTGTTTTTACATGACGCCAGGAATCCCAACAGCATTCTTGCACTTTCCGTTAATAATGAGAGCTTGTATCTGTGCCAAGCAATTTGTGATATCATTTGTAGGAGTGGATGCTGTCCAGAATGTGCTACACTAATGCCTCATCTCAAGAATACCAGTAGTACAGTGACTTCCTTTTAATTGATTATGACGTCAGCTTCATGCAGGAGTCCAGTTTGCAACCTGTGAGCTGAATCTCTGGGTTTCTGATCCAGGAAAGAGAATCACATCATGCACAGGCAAGCAGTATTTGACATAGTTATAAAAATTTCCATGAGTTTGCTCTCTCAAGATAGAAGCTTGATCAACACTTACAGGAATTTTTATTTTTTAGCATTACAAGGTCTGGTCTGCACAGAGCAATAGGAATGCTGTGCACACAAAGCATGGGAACATGTCATTAGAAAACCCATTCTGCTGAACGAGATTTAAATTGTCCCAAATGATTTCTAAGTATTGAAGGTGAATGGCGTACAGAGATGGAGAAAAAATTTAACGAAGTGTTTGGAGATGCTGTTCATTTCTCATAGTTTAGGTGCATACTATAAGAAAGAAAAAAAAAAGAATAGAGTCCATCAGTCCCCCTGAAATTTGCAGGAGAATGTCACTGGCTTCACACTGGTCCTGTGTGACTGAAGTTCAACTTTGATCCTGCAAAAGTTGGTGAAAATTTTCTCATTTGTTTTAAAGCAATCAGAATTTCCTCAATAAAGCATAATTAGGCATGTTGGTTCCATGGCTTCATATGCTGCAAACCACACCTCTCTTTAGTCTGCTGTGAGAAGTTGTAGGAATGGGTTCTTTTTGGAGATAGACGCTTCATTCATGGGACAAAATGATGCTTTTAGAAAATACTTCTATTTGCAAAAAGGATTGAAAATTAAAACCCAACCATCCAACCAAAGAACAAGCAAACAAGCTCATGTATCTAACTACAGTAATGCAGATGGTCCTAGGTTTGTTACCTGGCTATACTTTCTTGGGAAGTTATTCCATATTGCATTTGGATGCCTTGATGATCACTCCGAATTTGGTAACTGGGACCTCTGAGCCTCTGGGTTCACCTAGGGAATGCCAATTATCTTGGCAATGCTTTCTGATGGAAGCCGTCGCATGGGCCCCAGTGGTTTGTCTCTGGTGACCCACCATTCAGCACCATGACTGATGGTCACACAGGTGAACCTTCATGAATGCCTGAACTCGGTGCCTTAAGTATTTACCTTTCATTACAGGGGATAATTGCTACAGTATTTCTTCAGCCTCACAGAAAATATAATTAAATGGCTAACATGTTTGCCTATTTTTTCCAATATCTGTGTCTCATTGTGAACTCTTCTCTGGCAGGAGGTAACACATATACAGGGTCATTCAGGTGATAAAATGAATGATTTACTAAGTCGAGGATTACTCCAAGGCATATATTTTGTATTCACGCTCATCTTCTTTGCCTACAAGTCTTTAAATGGCATGTAGTCAACCTCTTCTTTCGGCAGTCCAGTAACAATACTTGTTCTTGTTTTCAGATACAACTTTTCTTCAGAAATTACCTCCATTTTGAGACAGAAGTAAAAACTCTTCTGCCAAGATCACTTGTCTTCTTATGGAATTACAGTATGTCTTCTTCTGCTTGTATGCTAAGAAAAATATTTTTAGGTCTGTGTGTATTGGTAGTCCCTGATGACAGCTGTCATAAAAACATAATTAAAACAGGTAGGATATAATTCCTGTAGTTTGCTATGACATTTATAATAAATATAGTGTAGTTTAGAAAATATACTATGGAATATTGGCTGATGTTCTATTTCAGCAAAGTACTATGTTTTTACTAAACAAAACCGGCAAGCAGAAATCTTTGCCTTGAAATGAGCTAGATTAGTACCTCTATTTCCCCAGTTATATCTTATTGCCTCCGCTTGTTGTTAGAGGAGTTACCATGACACAAAAGTAGGGTAATTTGTTGTTGAGCCAGGCCTTTTGTCTTATTGAATCTTTTGTGACACTCACAGTTTTCAGTGCTATTATTGCCAGACAAAGAGATACTGACACTGTTGATAAAGATAGCTTTGCAGGCTCAGCACAGCCTGACTTCTCCGGTGCCCCAGGCCTCTATTAAGAACACTCCAGTGTTACTCTTGTATTTACAGCTGGCATACTACTCTTATTATTTGCTTTGTTTTCCTTTAAGCAGCGGTCAAAACACTGCTGTAATTCCTTGTTACTTTGCATTTCCCAGTGTTGTCACACTCTGCAGTCAAAAAGCATGCAAAACCTCAAAAGAATCCACCTCCTTGGACTGAGATTGAGTTTAAAAGTCAAATGGTCAACTACGTGCCTGCAACCACCCATTGGGCAATTTTCCAGTTAAGTACATCCACTTTCACAGTGTCTGACATCCAGCAGAGCCAATGTACACCCCATAAGTAAAAAGCTAAGGGATGGTCTGGGAGACAAGAATTTGGTTTCTGTAAAGGGAAGACGCCCAAGAAACAGCACAGGAAAGGGAGTGGACTTTACCAAGATATGAGTTGCTCCTTCATTTTTTCTCCCACTACTCCAGAAAGACAGTAGTTTTTTTAAATGCAGGAAAATTTCTCATTTAGCAAAATAGCAAACAACCCTGAACCCAACCCTGTATTTACGTAAATATGGCAGTGACTTGAAAAAGAAGTGTTAGGTCACAGGTTCGGAAATTAGAACATCAGATGTTATGATTTTGGGTGTCAGTAGGGCAGGAAATTAGAATATTAGCATGCCAGTAAAATGTTGTTCCTTACAGTAGAGTTTCGAGTGCTTTATTTAACGTGATTTTCGATGTGCCAAGTATTGCTGCTTTCAGACATTTTCTCTTGGGAGACTGTTCTACAGCCTAATAATTATCACTCTGAGGCAAATGATATCTTTACTCTTTCCTGCCCTTGCCAACTAAATGCTATCTAGTAACGCACTTGAGCCAGCTCTGTGTTCTGTGTTTGGGGCTCTTTATAGATCCTCAAAGATGCTCTTGATTTTGTGAAGTCCCCTTGTGTTTAGGCTCAAGTGGGAAGCATTTCCAGCATTTTTTTTTCTTTCCCCAGAATACACTCTGCTTCACTATGTTCCAAGTCCTCTTGAGTGGCCATTGAACAGCCTGCTCAGTTTAACTGAGTCGCCAGGGTGGATAATGCTCAGAACGTGCACAAGATTTTGTTAACGTACAGGTGACTCCACAAAACCACTGCATCTTAGGAAGTGGAAGGAATTCCATCCATTTCAAAAAGAGATAGCCTGCTTTTTAGACTCCCATACAAATTTTTAATCAAGACATTGGTCTTCATATGCCTCTGTGAATTCTCAGGAATCACCTCAGATATACAAGAACAGGAAATTATTTCAAAAGCAAGAACAGTCAAAACATATTTTCATGGATGCTGCTTTGCTTGCAGAAGCGTGTGATTTCTGTTTTGTCAGCTTTAAAGTGTTTGCATTCTTGTGCTTACGGTCTGCATTTCTAGGTCGACAGAAATAACACACTTAGTGAGTTGATCTTAGATAATTTTTACAAAATACTAGCTGGACCAATGTCTTCTGCGATCCTGCTGCCACACTAATTCTCTTAATGTCATAAACATAGGCTTCTTAAACTATAAAGGTTTATATGCTTGGGAAGAATAATCTAATGGGTGTATCTTATTGTAAACAAATGTGTTTTGTGTATTTATCATAACAATAATCTATTAATAATTGAACAACAAACTCATTTTGTCATACCATCATTTACATATTATCTGTGCCACCACTGTTTACGTTTACTTCTTACGTATCTTATCTTTAAAATTAAATACAAATTTTAGAAATCCAGGCACAATTGAGGAAGCAATGCAAATGACTTCTTTTAACATCAGGTCAAAAAAAGAACGGCAAACATAAGGCAGCCCTACAAGATTTTAAACCGTCAGCAATTTCTATGTCATCTTAATGATGATATAAGTTTTGTCTATCAATTTACTGATCCTGCTTTTAGTATTTCTTTTCTTGCTTTTCAGCATGGTGACAATTTTTTCCGCTTGTGGCTGAGTCTATGTTGGCCTGCCAAGTAAAATGAGCTCCTGAAGCAATACCTGAAGATCAGATTTTTAACTATAATTACCTGAAAAGACTTCTTGGCATTCAGCTATACAAAATGTGTCGTGCAAACTTAGCCCCAGATCTTCATTGGTTCTCTCACTGCATAAAAAGTTACACCAAAGCTTCAGTGAACTTTCATAGGCCCAGATTTATCAAACCACAGTAATTACCACCCATGTACTTCAGTTCTTTGACCTGCACTTTGTGGTCAATTAATAAATTGACAATCTGTTAGGCTGTTCCACACTGAGATTGAATAAGGATGACAAGGAAAGGCCCTACATCAGTGGTTTCCTTTCAAAGTACACTTAAATACCATCAAATCCACAATCAATGGCAACGCACACACATGTTTAATGAAGCTTTTAACCTTTTAACCATCAGGCCATCTGCGTTTCAAGAAATATTGCTCTTGGTTCAAATAGCAAAGCAAGGGATTGCATACATCCTACAGGCTCTTATGACTGGAATCTGTAGGTGATGAAGACTTGGGAATCTCTTCAACTCTCCCATCCCCTCTGAGGTATAAAAAAAAAAAAAAAGTAGGGATTACTACGCAAGAGCCATCCCATGAAACAAATCCAGTCAAGACACAATCTGATAGATAGCGATGGGATGGAAGACTAAACTGGGCTCAGTGGCTCCTCCTGAGCCTCTGCAGCAGAGCTAATGTGGGTGTATACACAACATGAAGTAGGACGTGAGACTCTTTTCCTTAAAGAAGAGATGGAAGAAAACTACTGCTGTTTTTGAACATAAACACCCTAGCTTCCAAGCCTAGGCACACAAGCATCAGCAGCAAAGCCAGTGACACCTGTCCCAGGCTGGGTGGAAGCCCTGTAGCTGCAGTAGGATCTAGACTGGCCTAGCAACTGGGGATGCCAAAAGTGAAAGAGAGAGTACATCCAACTGTGAGTAACCTGTACCTGCATTAAAGGCTGAAACCAGGACATAAATTGGGTTTGGCCATGTGTGAACCATGACTATAGCAAGTTATTCTTAGCTACAAAATACCAGGGGAATCCCTGGCTGACGTGACTGCACAAAACTCTGACGAGGCACAGTTGCGTGCCAGGAAGAAGAATACTGCACAGGAGGTGTCTTGTCCTGACTACAGGAGCTACAAGAAAATGCAGCACCACAAGAATTGTGGGATTTTGAACACTGGTGAGGACAGTACAGGGGTAGGAAGGATTACTGCAGTAGGCAAATGAATCTAATGGGAGCAGGCTACAAGGACATGAGCTTTAGGGCTAGATACTAGATGTAGATTTCAGAACTGACTTTTCTTCCTGAGGGTATTTAATGTCTTCAGCCATCGATCAGGAAAGGGTGAAGGATTTGAGTAGCCGGGATTCAGCAGGAAAAATCTAATCAATTACTCCAAAAGCATCAGGGCCTTCAAAGGCAGATAGCAAAGGCAAAAAGTAGTCTGAATTCAAGGAGAGTATGCGTCTTGGGAAACAGACACTGTTGAACAGCTACACAGTTGGCAAAGTAGTTCTACTACTTGTAGACATGCTGAAGAAACAATCGTGCATGAATCAAGATGAAAACTAAGTGCTACTGGCTAGACAATGAAATTAACCTTGTAGACATACCAACTGTATTGGAATATGACACATTTGAAATTACGGAGGATTTTGCCCACTGTTTTTCTGGACAATGCTCCAAGCCGTTTATACTTCATTTACAGAAATAAAAGATGGCCAAGGCTTGTAACTAAGAAATGTCTTTTTGCGGGACAGGACAATCAAGGGGTCAAGGCAGTTTTGTCTGTAGTGCTTGTAATCTCTAAATATTCACAAAAACACGAACAGACTTCCCCAATGGATCATTCAAAGGCAGAAATCCCTCCAGTATCCACTTAAGTATACATATCTAGAATAAAAACTTGCACATCTAGACAGTCATCTTGCAGTCAGTACAGAAACAGGCACTTTCAGGACATGATCCATCCGACCTATTCAGACATTACTGTAGGATGAGATATGCCAGGCATTGTCCATTTCTCCCTATTAAATATAAAATGAACATAGAGTGATGCTGTGAATGTCTACATGTAGTCAGATGAATCCTGTCACTAAAGTCTGCCTCTGTTGCTAAGGAAAAATATAACTCCTTCAGAAGATGGTAATTCTTCAGGAGAGGTCTTCAAAGCCAGATTAAAATGGGCACAGCTAAGAAAGGTTGTGTTTGATATCAACAAGTTTAAAACTTCTGGCTTTCTTTCAGCTTCTTTTCTATGTGTGGGACTAAATTTCTAACAAAATCAGAGAATTCGTACCCGGTGGTACTTGTGAGGAATAAGTGAAACCTGTGTAATGCAGACGTCATCTCTTCGGTGTGCAGAGCAATGCATTCACAGTAGGTGTTCCCCTTTCCTTGTCACAGGGTGAGTTTGTCTCCTGTTATTTTGTTTGATTGCTTCTTCAGCTGGGATGGACTGAAATCCCTGAAACAGCAGGAGAGATAAAAGATCTGGCAAACATGCAAGAGATGCCAATGATGTGCCACAGGCTTTGCCAGTTACTCCATCAATTTATTAGTATTTACCTACAAAGTTTAGGAGAAGGCCTATGACATGAGTGAGATGTGGTAAGTGACAGCCGAGGCCCAGGAAGAAAGAGAAGCTGTGAAGAGGTAATTCTGACATGAACAGATCCCAAAGGCATTGCCTATAAAAACAACAAGTAAAAGTATGAGTGCCTGAAGAGAGAAGATGCTGTTCAGGTAGGATGAGTAATGAAACTGTAAATGACAGAGGATAAACAGGTTTAAATGCTTTATATTGGCACCCTCCATAGAAGGTCCTGAATTTCCTCTGCAACTTGCCGACAGTAGAAAGGTTACTAAAATCTGCAGACTCCATTTGGAATGAGTGAAACATCTAAGATGCGGGGATCCAGCCAAGGAGCTGGAGCAGCTGAGTCACTAAGTGGAAAGCAGTGCTTGTAAGGGCAATGGGGCTGGCTCGTGGCAACTTCTCAGAAATCTGCTAAGCTAAATCTGCTAGTGGGCAGAGAAAGACTGAGCCATCACTCTTGGTTTATGCGAAATTACGGTCTAACGCAAAGACCAATGAACTCAGGGAGATGTTGATAATGGAGAGATGGACATTTTGGAATATGCCTTTAAAAAAAAGAAGTGCAGTTAACTGGAATGTAGATTTTGATTTTAAGTTTTGAAAGTGTGAGCATAAACTCCAGCAAAAGAAAGCAAATTTTAATCTTCATTTTGCAGTTACAGAAGTCAGTAAAGAGGAACCATCCCTTTCTTTCCCTCTCTTTTTTTTTTCGCTGTAGTTCTTGGATGAAATGTTCAAGTGAAAAATATACTTAGTGAAAATTCAGGCATCAACATGCAATGCGAAAAAAAAAATGAAACATGGGAAGAGAACATAAGCAAGTATTTTGGGCAAGAATACAGTACATCTAAAAAAGATAATCCCTAGAAAAATCTCAAGCAAATTGCACTGAAAGTCAGTATAAACTTTTGCTGCATTATCCGTTCAGGCTAACGGATGGAACTTAAGGCCAATGCAAAAAAGTACAACTCAAATAGCATTTAACTGCTGAGGACTAAGCTGTGCAGGGTAGATAAGCTTCGGTTAAAGTAACAGGAATCTTTCACTGACTTCAGCTTCAGAAGCTAAGCTGTAAATTGAATTCAACTTAAATGAATGTGAATACTATTAACAGTCAACAAACACTGTGTCCTGAGCTGATTTGTACGTAACGTGCTTCACGCAATAAGCCCGGCTGCTTGGGGGAGGCAGCTGGACATTGCCTTAGCTAGAGATTTGGAGAAGATACAAAAAAAAATTGATATTGGTTTATGCTAACACTTTCAAAATCTGGATGTTCTCAGATTGTGAACTTTTATGACATCCTCTGCAAACAGAAGGGTAACTATCAGCTCTTTCTTTGATCCAGATGTTGCCAAGCCAGAAGGCAACATTGCTTGTTTGAACTTCACCAAATGGTGCCTCTGTCTTAGCTGGACATGACAGCGTGAAGAGCCAATGTTATCTGCATCTTGTGAAAAGGATTAAGAACAGACTATAATGGTACAGCTTAAAATGCCTCCTGCTTCGTGTGGTTGCTGTGGGAAACCGAGTGGAAGTACCATAGAAACCTGCAGAACATTATGTAAGAGAATCCCTCATGTCTTGTGACCAAATCTGGGTGGTGTTGAGAGGAAAAGGCTCTGGAGGAGACTGGGAAAAGATTGTAACATCTTGATGGCCAGCAAAAGCTGTGGGAGCCACAGAAAATAATCAGCAAGGGAGCAGTTTTATCCATAGTTGGGGGAGGTGGGGTGGAGAGAGAGAGACCGGGCACAGGGTAGAAAAAGTGTTAATCAAAGCGATCTGTATAGCTTGCACTCTAGACTAAATCCTGAAATTAAACCGGAGCCGGAAAGCCTCCAGATGACAGTAGAATGGCTTAGCAGCAAACTTGTCGATTGTTTTCTCAAGTGAGGCCAGAGGGTGGCAAGGAATTTTGTCAGCATCAAGAGATGATTTCATAAGTAGCGAACAAGACAGACATTTTCTGAGAGTAGAGTACTTTACTGTTCTGTAGAGAAGTTAGCAGGTCTTTCGTAACAATTCTGTTTTCCTCTTGCTCAGTCTTAAAATAGTTACTATCATGTAATTTCTATTATGTAGAAGCTGCTCAAACACCTGTAGAACATCAGTAGAGACAGGCAGATAAAAAGGAAACAGAAACTGCGAACAAGTGCTACATTTATGTATTATCATCTCTAGTACCAATATTTTTAACTTGACAGAGGAGAAAAAAAGAAGACTGCTCCCATATACATGATTTTCAGATGGAAGGACATTAGATTTACCAAGCCATTCACAGTATATTATCCATAAGATAAATGGAAGAATTACCTCCACTTACAGCTGCGGTACCAACCAGCAGGATCTCTCAGTCCTAAATCAATCAGTTAAAAATAATTGATTTCTGACCTTCTAGGTCTCTACTAGTTTGACTGCTTATCTCCACTCTTGGCTGTCATGTATGCCATTGTGAGAAGAGACATGTTCAGACATCATCAGTAGTTTTGGAACAGAATTACCATGTCCTGCCTGTGCCATCAATAATAAGCACAATTGTACAAGCCTATTTTCCCTTGGAGAAATAGGCCATATAATGAGATTTTACCTCAGTTTGAATGAGACACTAGCATGGCCGTGACAAGCATATCTCCCTCATAAATTACATCATTTCTATCTCAAGCAATAAACTACAGAGCCTTCTTTCTCCAGGTTAGTGTATTGCATTCTATTGTCCTAGAAGGACAAGGANAGTTTGAATGAGACACTAGCATAGCCGTGACAAGCATATCTCCCTCATAAATTACATCATTTCTATCTCAAGCAATAAACTACAGAGGCTTCTTTCTCCAGGTTAGTGTATTGCATTCTATTGTCCTAGAAGGACAAGGAGTCAAAAGTTATGTTTGCCTCTCACTTGAAATGATCTTAACCCTATAATCATGAGCGATGCACATTCATGGTATGTAGTCTGTGTGAATGTGGAACAATAAATGATGAGTAGCAGTAACTCAGTAACTTCTGATGCCAACAGAAGCTGACTTGCAATGTTCCAATAGCTAAGTTTTCAGAGGATTTCCGACCCTTTTAATTAGTGTACTGGAGACTGGGGTTTGGGTTGTCTTTTTTTTTCCCCCCTTCTTTTTCACTGTTTGCTGTAAAGGAGGATTAGGAATATCATCAGCTCATTACGTCCAAAAAAATCTTGCTGTTTGGACTGCTTTTAAACTGGGAGAAAACTGTCAACTGTCAGATTTTTATTATATTGGCATTTTCCACCTGTTGAACCCTCATAATCGGAAAGACAAGCATGTCTTCCACAACAGAATATGTGCATGCAAACAGGCATACAGACAACCAGATGGATTATTTGAGGGAGAAACGATTTCTGTGAACTGAGCAAGTCTGTGCATTTGATATAAACTTAACTCGAGTAAATACTGTTTGACGTAACCAGCAAACAGAACATTAGAGCTGATCAGTTGCTTTGTGATTCCTGTTGCTGATGTCTTACTGGTAAACACACCATTTACGTTTGCTGTCAGAAGGTGTCCAGAAGGTGGTAAATGGATAGTGGTAGAATCAACAAGCTGCCTGGTTTGACAGGCTGCAGAGAGACTCTGAAGGGTGGTGGATAAAATAGGCTGAAGTAGGTGTAGGAGATTGTAGTGACACAGAGAGGAGGCAATCAAGCATGCGGTGGAGGAAGTAATCCTTTTCAAATTCTTGTTCTACTTTTACCGCCTTTGGGATGGTGTTTGCTCTCATAGCATTAACAGAAAGCTACTGGTGGAGTTCTCTCAGCCAGAAAAAAACAGTGCTGCCTTGGACTTCAGCAGAAAATGGAGATCTGTGCTCCTCACAATCATTACTTTTACTGCCTCCTCAAAAAATACTAACTTTTTTTAATAAATGAGGATGCTTCCTCGCTCCACCCTGTGATGTGATTGCTTATTGATGAAAAGAAAGAAGTGCTGCTTTTGCAGCAAACAAACATGACGGAGGCCTACCAGGAATTCTGTGATTGATACCTCCAGCCATCAGATGACATAGACTATGGGCCTAAAGGCCTTCCGGTCATTAGGTCACGGGTGAGGCCACAGCTTTGAAACCCTGCAGCAATATGAAAAGCGACACTCTGCGGTGTGAACAGCGCCCCAAGAAAAGTAATTGCACTTGTGAGTAGGTCCCAAGTAAACATCTCAGGCAATATCGGATTGCACCCAACTACTGTACCCTCAGGCCCTCATTTAATTCCTTGTATAGTAGAAACATGGTAGTTAACAGTTGACTTTTCTTCCCCCTTTTCTCCTTTCCTCCTTACCAAAATAAAGAAGTGTGCTAATTTTCTTGAGCACAAGGTGGCAGGATTCAGCTTAACTTTAAAGCCAATAAGCGCTGAACAGTGCTTGAAACAGATACGGTAAAAATGCTTCCGTTATTCAGGAGTGCAAAATCAGCTATGATGAAGTAGCTAGATAAATCTGCAAATAGGTGGAACTCTCGAAATAACAAAAGCCAGGCTAGGACACTCAGAGAGTTCCTTGTGTTTGGAGGAAATTCAGAAAAGGTCTATGTGGAAGAAAAGTTTTGTCGTTGAGGGAAAAGATGCGTGAGCTCAGGGAAGAGAGGCAAGTATGTGTCAGAATAGTTATTAGTCCAGCAGATGCTGGAGGTTTGAGTTCGTATGCTTACTCTGGGTGACGGTGCAGCGGTGTGCCTCTGACCACAGTCCTGGCTCGAAAACAAGAAAATCTTCATGTAGAAAGTTTCACAAGAATCAGGGTACTTCTGTGGAAAACAAAAGGTTTCTGATAAAATCAGGAGTTCCCGTGTCCAAGCTCTCCCTCTTGTAAGAGCTAAAAATCTCCAACCTGTAAAAAAAATACAAGCAGCTTATTTTAATGTAGTTTTGGTAATACTGGTATTTCTGTATGCACTCCTTTGGACGGGATAGGATATCCTAGTACACACAAAAATCATGTGGCCTTTACCTTTTCCAAGACTCTGTGGCATAATTTCTTATTCCCCCACCAAAATAACAATACTCTTACAGGAATTCTTTGAATTTTCAGCTCCTGCCTCTTTTCCAGAAATCCACGTTCGCACCTTTTCGGATACTTACTGCAATTCCTATGCCGTGTTACAAAGATACTCTATGTACAGTGTATAAGTTCAAGTTTCAAAGTGATTAAACTCAATTTCAGGACAGTGATTCCTGGAAAACACTTGGAGTATTTCAGCATCTTTGGTTTTGCTTTTAATATATTCCGATGAATGTGCTCCGTAACTTTATAAAAGTAAAAAAATAGGCAAAGAAATGTGTATTGCAAGGGAACAGAATCTCTGGGAGGTCATTAATTTGTTTTCACTTACCTAAGGCAAATCTGACACCACTTCACCTGCTCTGGAGAGATGCTCACCTCACCTGCTCTAAGACTCTATTGCTCAAGATTCCAGTGCTCTCCAAGGTGATCTGTTTGTCATACATAACTGTCCTTTCCTCACAAAAGTTTTTGCAATGTCAAACATGAATCATCCTTGCTGTAAATCAAATGCATTTCTTCTTGTCTTATCCCATAGACAAGGAAAAAAATTTATTACCTGTCCCTTTGCATGCCCTTTTACATATTTCAGGAGCATTATTACACTTCCCTTCAGTCTTCCATGCACTGAAGAAAGCCAGTTCTTTCAGTCTTGACCCAGAGTTCCTATTTTCTGCCCCTCTGATCACAGTCTATAGCTTTGTCATATTTTCAAGTCTTTTTTTTCTAGTTTTACTACCTTCAGGATGATGTTTGCTCTCACAGCATTATCAGAAAGCTACCTGTCTATAGCGATTTAGCTGTTGATCTCCTTTAAGTAATGGTTCATAGGAAGTATTTGAGCAGTTATTTCCTTTCTTTAATCTGTGAGAAAAAAAAACAGAGAAGAATGGTGTTACCTTAATAAATAAAACTTACCTACATAGAAATAAAGTCACAACTTATCACAGCAAAATTCTTTGTACACCTATCCTTTTGTAAATCTAGAATTAAAAGACCCAAAGCATGTAGCTGTGACTACTGAAAGAGCTCGTATTGAAAGAGTTTCCGCCAGTAGGCCAGCAAGGGTTTTTCTTGGTGGAGCATTCCCTAGCTTTCACTTTGGCAACTCTCACCGACCTAGCATGCTAGACTTTCAGTTTGCTATTCTCCCACACTGTCCCCCAACCCATTTTGATAGAATACTAATTTTAGGGGGGGGGAAATACATTTTTAACAGAATTTGTATTTAACCAACATGTTTTCACACCTGGTCACTTTTGGCATTGCCACCCAGAAATCTATGCGGATAAGTCCCAGTAGCTCTAAGAAACGATTACTATACAACTCAGCAACATTCTTGTGAGAAATATCTTTGAGTTGCAGAAAATACAAACAGATGGTTACCGCAACAGGTGGCAGTACCCCTTTCTAGTGTGTGCTTCAGTGTTATTTAACACTTACCTGCAGCCTTACGAGTTCAAGGTCTTACTACAGAACATTCGTCCAAGACTATTGAATCATCTAACTGTCCAGTTTGATCCAATTGCATGGTTCTATCTGAAACTTCGCTGACAACTTCTCAGTTTCCCAGAACCACAGGAAATAGAGACATGTCTGTGAAGTGATAAAGTCTAGTATGCGCCCATATGTGATTAGACAACTGTGAGCTTATTGTCATAACATCACTAGGAGTATTATGACGAGTATTTATTGCCTTAAAGAGCCAATGTTTTTGCGTTCATCCAGGGGAGAGAGGGGGAAATAAGTGTATTTTTCAAAGGTGTAAGCAGTCTTGGCTAGAGAACAGTAACGCACATTTTGCAGCAACTTCCAGGGTTTTGAAGTTTTACTTCCGTCCTGCATTAGAGACCTTTCTCAAGGTCTTTTGAAAATTGAATCACATTGCAGTTTATGCTATTAATTTCCTGTCTCTTTTTCTCTTACATACTTTCCTCCAAGTCCTTTAAAAATCCCAAACTATTTTGCATCTAGAAAATTGTTCAATTGAATTTTTTATCTTACTTGCTATCCTCCTACAAATATTTCTGTTTAGAGAAATATTTAAAGCTATTAGTGCCCTTTTTTCCGATTTTGTATTACTTGTAGACAAAATGCCTTGTACTTGAACAGTATTTTTTATGGTCCTTCTATGTTTTTCTGCTGCATCGTGTGGCTTTGCTATTCCTTGGGACTCTCTTGCCCTTCCTTGTGTTTTATTTAGAAAGAACAAAGCGCTGAACTTGGTAAGGAGGAGATAGATTCCGAGTAGAGGAAATGTATCTATATAACAATCTTACTTGAGTTTCAAATAAATTTGGTTTAAATATGATAGCACGATTGACAGCATTTTCAATCACGTCTTTTTACGTAGTCTTCACTCCTTGCCTTATAGAGAGGTGTAAGTCAGTGTTTCGGCTAGGTGCGGCTGTGATTTTCTTAGTAGGATGTTCTTTGAAAGCAGAAACAACTCTTCCTGCGACTATGCCAGGCCTATGAATGCACCCAGTCAGAACTGGATTTTTCTGTAGACTGAGCAAATGCAGAAAGAACAGAGTGTGCTTTCAATTAATGAGTGCCACGTCAAATTGATTCCTGAACATTTTCTAACCGTGTATTGACTACTTGTTCTGTACCTTTGTAACAAAAATTCTGTGACCTTTCTTTCTTTAATTCACCCCGATTTACTCATTTCAAAAGACTCAGCTCAGGTAATTAGAAAAGAAAGGACCGTCACCGTCTTTGGATATAATGGTACAGAACTAAGTAAGCACCCTGCCAACACGAAGCGAGGGCTGCCTGCCATTTACCCGGACACAAGGAACACAGTCTCAGAAAAGGCAAGGGCAGGACAACGTTATTAGGCCCGATTTCCAGGACCAGCCGCTCTTTGCACCTGCGAGTATTTGACACACGTACGTAAGTCAGACCCGCCTCAGCCCCCCCGCCCCGCCGTGAAGCGGGCACTGCACGGGTCCGCAGCGCGGCCGGGGGTTCATTAACCCCCACGCCAACTGCAGCCGCTCCCCCCGGGGCCACGTCCGCAGGAGGTGGGGGGTGTCGGGGTTGCGGGGTGTTGGGGGGGGCGTGGGGGGTGGTGTGCGCAGTGCATGGCGGCTGCGGGACGCGCGGTGGCGCCTGCGGAGCGCCCAGCGGCGGGCACTGCGGCGGGCTCCCGCGCGCCGGCCTCGCTGCGGAAAACCCGCACCCGCGGCGGTGGAGGCGAGAAGCGCGAAACGTCCCCGAGCGCGGAGCTGTTAAGGGAAGGACAAGGCGTTTTGGGGAGAGAACGAGGCGCTGTAGGGCCGCTCACCCGTCACCTTCCGGGGCTCTGACAACGTCCCCGTTTATCGCCCGGTGGCGAGATCCCGCCCCGGCGGGGATGCCTGGTGCCCCTCGGCAGCGCCTCCCCGGCTGCGCCCGGCGGGGCGGACAGTGCGCACCGACGGCGGGGCGCTCCCCGCGTGCACGCCTGCGTGTGTGTGTGTGTGTGCGCGCGCGCGCGTACGTGTGTGCGCGCGTCTGAAAGCTGAGGCGCAGACTGCCTATTGGTATCTCCAGTTCGGCACCCTCCCTTCTCTTCCCCTCCCCCCTCCTCCCTCCCTTGTTGCTTTTGTCTTTTTTTTTTTTTTTTCGGATTTCAGGCTCATTTTGTGGAGTTTCTGCCCCTCTCTGCGTCAGCCCCACGTCACTTTGCCGGCAGCTCCCCGGCTTGGGCTGGAGCAGGAGCCGGGGCTGCTTTATTATCAGCTGGAGGGAGGAGGAGACGGTGCGTAAAGCGGCGAGCACGGCGCCCTGAGCCCCGCCACCGCTGCCGCGGGCTGCGCCGCCCTCCCCGCCCGCCCTCCCTCCGGCGGGCAGCGGCCGCCCGAGCCCCCGCAGGTAGGAGCGCAGCCTCCGCCACCTGCCCCCG